>OU964973.1:7725926-7814088 GCA_918808275.2 Dolichovespula sylvestris | reverse complement strand
CAACCCAGACGCAACCCAGACGCAACCCAGACGCAACCCAGACGCAACCCAGACGCAACCCAGACGCAACCCAGACGCAACCCAGACGCAACCCAGACGCAACCCAGACGCAACCCAGACGCAACCGACCCAGACGCAACCCAGACGCAACCCAGACGCAACCCAGACGCAACCCAGACGCAACCCAGACGCAACCCAGACGCAACCCAGACGCAACCCAGACGCAACCCAGACGCAACCCAGACGCAACCCAGACGCAACCCAGACGCAACCCAGACGCAACCCAGACGCAACCCAGACGCAACCCAGACGCAACCCAGACGCAACCCAGACGCAACCCAGACGCAACCCAGACGCAACCCAGACGCAACCCAGACGCAACCCAGACGCAACCCAGACGCAACCCAGACGCAACCCAGACGCAACCCAGACGCAACCCAGACGCAACCCAGACGCAACCCAGACGCAACCCAGACGCAACCCAGACGCAACCCAGACGCAACCCAGACGCAACCCAGACGCAACCCAGACGCAACCCAGACGCAACCCAGACGCAACCCAGACGCAACCCAGACGCAACCCAGACGCAACCCAGACGCAACCCAGACGCAACCCAGACGCAACCCAGACGCAACCCAGACGCAACCCAGACGCAACCCAGACGCAACCCAGACGCAACCCAGACGCAACCCAGACGCAACCCAGACGCAACCCAGACGCAACCCAGACGCAACCCAGACGCAACCCAGACGCAACCCAGACGCAACCCAGACGCAACCCAGACGCAACCCAGACGCAACCCAGACGCAACCCAGACGCAACCCAGACGCAACCCAGACGCAACCCAGACGCAACCCAGACGCAACCCAGACGCAACCCAGACGCAACCCAGACGCAACCCAGACGCAACCCAGACGCAACCCAGACGCAACCCAGACGCAACCCAGACGCAACCCAGACGCAACCCAGACGCAACCCAGACGCAACCCAGACGCAACCCAGACGCAACCCAGACGCAACCCAGACGCAACCCAGACGCAACCCAGACGCAACCCAGACGCAACCCAGACGCAACCCAGACGCAACCCAGACGCAACCCAGACGCAACCCAGACGCAACCCAGACGCAACCCAGACGCAACCCAGACGCAACCCAGACGCAACCCAGACGCAACCCAGACGCAACCCAGACGCAACCCAGACGCAACCCAGACGCAACCCAGACGCAACCCAGACGCAACCCAGACGCAACCCAGACGCAACCCAGACGCAACCCAGACGCAACCCAGACGCAACCCAGACGCAACCCAGACGCAACCCAGACGCAACCCAGACGCAACCCAGACGCAACCCAGACGCAACCCAGACGCAACCCAGACGCAACCCAGACGCAACCCAGACGCAACCCAGACGCAACCCAGACGCAACCCAGACGCAACCCAGACGCAACCCAGACGCAACCCAGACGCAACCCAGACGCAACCCAGACGCAACCCAGACGCAACCCAGACGCAACCCAGACGCAACCCAGACGCAACCCAGACGCAACCCAGACGCAACCCAGACGCAACCCAGACGCAACCCAGACGCAACCCAGACGCAACCCAGACGCAACCCAGACGCAACCCAGACGCAACCCAGACGCAACCCAGACGCAACCCAGACGCAACCCAGACGCAACCCAGACGCAACCCAGACGCAACCCAGACGCAACCCAGACGCAACCCAGACGCAACCCAGACGCAACCCAGACGCAACCCAGACGCAACCCAGACGCAACCCAGACGCAACCCAGACGCAACCCAGACGCAACCCAGACGCAACCCAGACGCAACCCAGACGCAACCCAGACGCAACCCAGACGCAACCCAGACGCAACCCAGACGCAACCCAGACGCAACCCAGACGCAACCCAGACGCAACCCAGACGCAACCCAGACGCAACCCAGACGCAACCCAGACGCAACCCAGACGCAACCCAGACGCAACCCAGACGCAACCCAGACGCAACCCAGACGCAACCCAGACGCAACCCAGACGCAACCCAGACGCAACCCAGACGCAACCCAGACGCAACCCAGACGCAACCCAGACGCAACCCAGACGCAACCCAGACGCAACCCAGACGCAACCCAGACGCAACCCAGACGCAACCCAGACGCAACCCAGACGCAACCCAGACGCAACCCAGACGCAACCCAGACGCAACCCAGACGCAACCCAGACGCAACCCAGACGCAACCCAGACGCAACCCAGACGCAACCCAGACGCAACCCAGACGCAACCCAGACGCAACCCAGACGCAACCCAGACGCAACCCAGACGCAACCCAGACGCAACCCAGACGCAACCCAGACGCAACCCAGACGCAACCCAGACGCAACCCAGACGCAACCCAGACGCAACCCAGACGCAACCCAGACGCAACCCAGACGCAACCCAGACGCAACCCAGACGCAACCCAGACGCAACCCAGACGCAACCCAGACGCAACCCAGACGCAACCCAGACGCAACCCAGACGCAACCCAGACGCAACCCAGACGCAACCCAGACGCAACCCAGACGCAACCCAGACGCAACCCAGACGCAACCCAGACGCAACCCAGACGCAACCCAGACGCAACCCAGACGCAACCCAGACGCAACCCAGACGCAACCCAGACGCAACCCAGACGCAACCCAGACGCAACCCAGACGCAACCCAGACGCAACCCAGACGCAACCCAGACGCAACCCAGACGCAACCCAGACGCAACCCAGACGCAACCCAGACGCAACCCAGACGCAACCCAGACGCAACCCAGACGCAACCCAGACGCAACCCAGACGCAACCCAGACGCAACCCAGACGCAACCCAGACGCAACCCAGACGCAACCCAGACGCAACCCAGACGCAACCCAGACGCAACCCAGACGCAACCCAGACGCAACCCAGACGCAACCCAGACGCAACCCAGACGCAACCCAGACGCAACCCAGACGCAACCCAGACGCAACCCAGACGCAACCCAGACGCAACCCAGACGCAACCCAGACGCAACCCAGACGCAACCCAGACGCAACCCAGACGCAACCCAGACGCAACCCAGACGCAACCCAGACGCAACCCAGACGCAACCCAGACGCAACCCAGACGCAACCCAGACGCAACCCAGACGCAACCCAGACGCAACCCAGACGCAACCCAGACGCAACCCAGACGCAACCCAGACGCAACCCAGACGCAACCCAGACGCAACCCAGACGCAACCCAGACGCAACCCAGACGCAACCCAGACGCAACCCAGACGCAACCCAGACGCAACCCAGACGCAACCCAGACGCAACCCAGACGCAACCCAGACGCAACCCAGACGCAACCCAGACGCAACCCAGACGCAACCCAGACGCAACCCAGACGCAACCCAGACGCAACCCAGACGCAACCCAGACGCAACCCAGACGCAACCCAGACGCAACCCAGACGCAACCCAGACGCAACCCAGACGCAACCCAGACGCAACCCAGACGCAACCCAGACGCAACCCAGACGCAACCCAGACGCAACCCAGACGCAACCCAGACGCAACCCAGACGCAACCCAGACGCAACCCAGACGCAACCCAGACGCAACCCAGACGCAACCCAGACGCAACCCAGACGCAACCCAGACGCAACCCAGACGCAACCCAGACGCAACCCAGACGCAACCCAGACGCAACCCAGACGCAACCCAGACGCAACCCAGACGCAACCCAGACGCAACCCAGACGCAACCCAGACGCAACCCAGACGCAACCCAGACGCAACCCAGACGCAACCCAGACGCAACCCAGACGCAACCCAGACGCAACCCAGACGCAACCCAGACGCAACCCAGACGCAACCCAGACGCAACCCAGACGCAACCCAGACGCAACCCAGACGCAACCCAGACGCAACCCAGACGCAACCCAGACGCAACCCAGACGCAACCCAGACGCAACCCAGACGCAACCCAGACGCAACCCAGACGCAACCCAGACGCAACCCAGACGCAACCCAGACGCAACCCAGACGCAACCCAGACGCAACCCAGACGCAACCCAGACGCAACCCAGACGCAACCCAGACGCAACCCAGACGCAACCCAGACGCAACCCAGACGCAACCCAGACGCAACCCAGACGCAACCCAGACGCAACCCAGACGCAACCCAGACGCAACCCAGACGCAACCCAGACGCAACCCAGACGCAACCCAGACGCAACCCAGACGCAACCCAGACGCAACCCAGACGCAACCCAGACGCAACCCAGACGCAACCCAGACGCAACCCAGACGCAACCCAGACGCAACCCAGACGCAACCCAGACGCAACCCAGACGCAACCCAGACGCAACCCAGACGCAACCCAGACGCAACCCAGACGCAACCCAGACGCAACCCAGACGCAACCCAGACGCAACCCAGACGCAACCCAGACGCAACCCAGACGCAACCCAGACGCAACCCAGACGCAACCCAGACGCAACCCAGACGCAACCCAGACGCAACCCAGACGCAACCCAGACGCAACCCAGACGCAACCCAGACGCAACCCAGACGCAACCCAGACGCAACCCAGACGCAACGCAGACGCAACCCAGACGCAACCCAGACGCAACCCAGACGCAAACTTAGTTTAGATTTAGACGCAACCCAGACGCAAACTTAGTTTAGACTTAGAAGCAGTCCACACGCAACCGTATAAAAACGCAGGCCAACCCAGACGCAACCCAGACGCAACCCAGACGCAACCCAGACGCAACCCAGACGCAACCCAGACGCAACCCAGACGCAACCCAGACGCAACCCAGACGCAACCCAGACGCAACCCAGACGCAACCCAGACGCAACCCAGACGCAACCCAGACGCAACCCAGACGCAACCCAGACGCAACCCAGACGCAACCCAGACGCAAACTTAGTTTAGATTTAGACGCAACCCAGACGCAAACTTAGTTTAGATTTAGACGCAACCCAGAGGCAAACTTAGTTTAGACTTAGAAGCAGTCCACACGCAACCGTATAAAAACGCAGGCCAACCCAGACGCAACCCAGACGCAACCCAGACGCAAACTTAGTTTAGACTTAGACGCAACCCAGACGCAACCCAGACGCAACCCAGACGCAACCCAGACGCAACCCAGACGCAACCCAGACGCAACCCAGACGCAACCCAGACGCAACCCAGACGCAACCCAGACGCAACCCAGACGCAACCCAGACGCAAACTTAGTTTAGATTTAGACGCAACCCAGACGCAAACTTAGTTTAGATTTAGACGCAACCCAGACGCAAACTTAGTTTAGATTTAGACGCAACCCAGACGCAAACTTAGTTTAGATTTAGACGCAACCCAGAGGCAAACTTAGTTTAGACTTAGAAGCAGTCCACACGCAACCGTATAAAAACGCAGGCCAACCCAGACGCAACCCAGACGCAACCCAGACGCAAACTTAGTTTAGACTTAGACGCAACCCAGACGCAACCCAGACGCAACCCAGACGCAACCCAGACGCAACCCAGACGCAACCCAGACGCAACCCAGACGCAACCCAGACGCAACCCAGACGCAAACTTAGTTTAGATTTAGACGCAACCCAGACGCAAACTTAGTTTAGACTTAGACGCAGTCCACACGCAACCGTATAAAAACGCAGGCCAACCCAGACGCAACCCAGACGCAACCCAGACGCAACCCAGACGCAACCCAGACGCAACCCAGACGCAAACTTAGTTTAGATTTAGACGCAACCCAGACGCAAACTTAGTTTAGATGTAGACGCAACCCAGACGCAAACTTAGTTTAGATTTAGACGCAACCCAGACGCAAACTTAGTTTAGATTTAGACGCTACCCAGACGCAAACTTAGTTTAGATTTAGACGCAACCCAGACGCAAACTTAGTTTAGACTTAGACGCAGTCCACACGCAACCGTATAAAAACGCAGGCCAACCCAGACGCAACCCAGACGCAACCCAGACGCAACCCAGACGCAACCCAGACGCAACCCAGACGCAACCCAGACGCAACCCAGACGCAACCCAGACGCAACCCAGACGCAACCCAGACGCAACCCAGACGCAACCCAGACGCAAACTTAGTTTAGATTTAGACGCAACCCAGACGCAAACTTAGTTTAGATTTAGACGCAACCCAGACGCAAACTTAGTTTAGATTTAGACGCAACCCAGACGCAAACTTAGTTTAGACTTAGAAGCAGTCCACACGCAACCGTATAAAAACGCAGGCCAACCCAGACGCAACCCAGACGCAACCCAGACGCAACCCAGACGCAACCCAGACGCAACCCAGACGCAACCCAGACGCAACCCAGACGCAACCCAGACGCAACCCAGACGCAACCCAGACGCAACCCAGACGCAACCCAGACGCAACCCAGACGCAACCCAGACGCAACCCAGACGCAACCCAGACGCAACCCAGACGCAAACTTAGTTTAGATTTAGACGCAACCCAGACGCAAACTTAGTTTAGATTTAGACGCAACCCAGACGCAAACTTAGTTTAGACTTAGACGCAGTCCACACGCAAACGTATAAAAACGCAGCCCAACCCAGACGCAACCCAGACGCAACCCAGACGCAACCCAGACGCAACCCAGACGCAACCCAGACGCAACCCAGACGCAACCCAGACGCAAACTTAGTTTAGATTTAGACGCAACCCAGACGCAAACTTAGTTTAGACTTAGACGCAGTCCACACGCAACCGTATAAAAACGCAGGCCAACCCAGACGCAACCCAGACGCAACCCAGACGCAACCCAGACGCAACCCAGACGCAACCCAGACGCAAACTTAGTTTAGATTTAGACGCAACCCAGACGCAAACTTAGTTTAGATTTAGACGCAACCCAGACGCAAACTTAGTTTAGACTTAGAAGCAGTCCACACGCAACCGTATAAAAACGCAGGCCAACCCAGACGCAACCCAGACGCAACCCAGACGCAACCCAGACGCAACCCAGACGCAACCCAGACGCAACCCAGACGCAACCCAGACGCAACCCAGACGCAACCCAGACGCAACCCAGACGCAACCCAGACGCAACCCAGACGCAACCCAGACGCAACCCAGACGCAACCCAGACGCAACGCAGACGCAACCCAGACGCAACCCAGACGCAACCCAGACGCAAACTTAGTTTAGATTTAGACGCAACCCAGACGCAAACTTAGTTTAGACTTAGAAGCAGTCCACACGCAACCGTATAAAAACGCAGGCCAACCCAGACGCAACCCAGACGCAACCCAGACGCAACCCAGACGCAACCCAGACGCAACCCAGACGCAACCCAGACGCAACCCAGACGCAACCCAGACGCAACCCAGACGCAACCCAGACGCAACCCAGACGCAACCCAGACGCAACCCAGACGCAACCCAGACGCAACCCAGACGCAACCCAGACGCAACCCAGACGCAACCCAGACGCAAACTTAGTTTAGATTTAGACGCAACCCAGACGCAAACTTAGTTTAGATTTAGACGCAACCCAGACGCAAACTTAGTTTAGATTTAGACGCAACCCAGACGCAAACTTAGTTTAGATTTAGACGCAACCCAGAGGCAAACTTAGTTTAGACTTAGAAGCAGTCCACACGCAACCGTATAAAAACGCAGGCCAACCCAGACGCAACCCAGACGCAACCCAGACGCAAACTTAGTTTAGACTTAGACGCAACCCAGACGCAACCCAGACGCAACCCAGACGCAACCCAGACGCAACCCAGACGCAACCCAGACGCAACCCAGACGCAACCCAGACGCAACCCAGACGCAAACTTAGTTTAGATTTAGACGCAACCCAGACGCAAACTTAGTTTAGATGTAGACGCAACCCAGACGCAAACTTAGTTTAGATTTAGACGCAACCCAGACGCAAACTTAGTTTAGATTTAGACGCTACCCAGACGCAAACTTAGTTTAGATTTAGACGCAACCCAGACGCAAACTTAGTTTAGACTTAGACGCAGTCCACACGCAACCGTATAAAAACGCAGCCCAACCCAGACGCAAACTTAGTTTAGACCTAGACGCAGTCCTCACGCAACCGTATAAAAACGCAGGCCAACCCAGACGCAACCCAGACGCAACCCAGACGCAACCCAGACGCAACCCAGACGCAACCCAGACGCAACCCAGACGCAACCCAGACGCAACCCAGACGCAACCCAGACGCAACCCAGACGCAACCCAGACGCAACCCAGACGCAACCCAGACGCAACCCAGACGCAACCCAGACGCAACCCAGACGCAACCCAGACGCAACCCAGACGCAACCCAGACGCAACCCAGACGCAACCCAGACGCAACCCAGACGCAACCCAGACGCAACCCAGACGCAACCCAGACGCAACCCAGACGCAACCCAGACGCAACCCAGACGCAACCCAGACGCAAACTTAGTTTAGATTTAGACGCAACCCAGACGCAAACTTAGTTTAGATTTAGACGCAACCCAGACGCAAACTTAGTTTAGATTTAGACGCAACCCAGACGCAAACTTAGTTTAGATTTAGACGCAACCCAGAGGCAAACTTAGTTTAGACTTAGAAGCAGTCCACACGCAACCGTATAAAAACGCAGGCCAACCCAGACGCAACCCAGACGCAACCCAGACGCAAACTTAGTTTAGACTTAGACGCAACCCAGACGCAACCCAGACGCAACCCAGACGCAACCCAGACGCAACCCAGACGCAACCCAGACGCAACCCAGACGCAACCCAGACGCAACCCAGACGCAAACTTAGTTTAGATTTAGACGCAACCCAGACGCAAACTTAGTTTAGACTTAGACGCAGTCCACACGCAACCGTATAAAAACGCAGGCCAACCCAGACGCAACCCAGACGCAACCCAGACGCAACCCAGACGCAACCCAGACGCAACCCAGACGCAACCCAGACGCAACCCAGACGCAACCCAGACGCAAACTTAGTTTAGATTTAGACGCAACCCAGACGCAAACTTAGTTTAGATTTAGACGCAACCCAGACGCAAACTTAGTTTAGACTTAGACGCAGTCCACACGCAAACGTATAAAAACGCAGCCCAACCCAGACGCAACCCAGACGCAACCCAGACGCAACCCAGACGCAACCCAGACGCAACCCAGACGCAACCCAGACGCAACCCAGACGCAAACTTAGTTTAGATTTAGACGCAACCCAGACGCAAACTTAGTTTAGACTTAGACGCAGTCCACACGCAACCGTATAAAAACGCAGGCCAACCCAGACGCAACCCAGACGCAACCCAGACGCAACCCAGACGCAACCCAGACGCAACCCAGACGCAAACTTAGTTTAGATTTAGACGCAACCCAGACGCAAACTTAGTTTAGATTTAGACGCAACCCAGACGCAAACTTAGTTTAGACTTAGAAGCAGTCCACACGCAACCGTATAAAAACGCAGGCCAACCCAGACGCAACCCAGACGCAACCCAGACGCAACCCAGACGCAACCCAGACGCAACCCAGACGCAACCCAGACGCAACCCAGACGCAACCCAGACGCAACCCAGACGCAACCCAGACGCAACCCAGACGCAACCCAGACGCAACCCAGACGCAACCCAGACGCAACCCAGACGCAACCCAGACGCAACCCAGACGCAACCCAGACGCAACCCAGACGCAACCCAGACGCAACCCAGACGCAACCCAGACGCAAACTTAGTTTAGATTTAGACGCAACCCAGACGCAAACTTAGTTTAGATTTAGACGCAACCCAGAGGCAAACTTAGTTTAGACTTAGAAGCAGTCCACACGCAACCGTATAAAAACGCAGGCCAACCCAGACGCAACCCAGACGCAACCCAGACGCAAACTTAGTTTAGACTTAGACGCAACCCAGACGCAACCCAGACGCAACCCAGACGCAACCCAGACGCAACCCAGACGCAACCCAGACGCAACCCAGACGCAACCCAGACGCAACCCAGACGCAAACTTAGTTTAGATTTAGACGCAACCCAGACGCAAACTTAGTTTAGATGTAGACGCAACCCAGACGCAAACTTAGTTTAGATTTAGACGCAACCCAGACGCAAACTTAGTTTAGATTTAGACGCTACCCAGACGCAAACTTAGTTTAGATTTAGACGCAACCCAGACGCAAACTTAGTTTAGACTTAGACGCAGTCCACACGCAACCGTATAAAAACGCAGGCCAACCCAGACGCAACCCAGACGCAACCCAGACGCAACCCAGACGCAACCCAGACGCAACCCAGACGCAACCCAGACGCAACCCAGACGCAACCCAGACGCAACCCAGACGCAACCCAGACGCAACCCAGACGCAACCCAGACGCAACCCAGACGCAACCCAGACGCAACCCAGACGCAACCCAGACGCAACCCAGACGCAACCCAGACGCAACCCAGACGCAACCCAGACGCAACCCAGACGCAACCCAGACGCAACCCAGACGCAACCCAGACGCAACCCAGACGCAACCCAGACGCAACCCAGACGCAACCCAGACGCAACCCAGACGCAACCCAGACGCAAACTTAGTTTAGATTTAGACGCAACCCAGACGCAAACTTAGTTTAGATGTAGACGCAACCCAGACGCAAACTTAGTTTAGATTTAGACGCAACCCAGACGCAAACTTAGTTTAGATTTAGACGCTACCCAGACGCAAACTTAGTTTAGATTTAGACGCAACCCAGACGCAAACTTAGTTTAGACTTAGACGCAGTCCACACGCAACCGTATAAAAACGCAGGCCAACCCAGACGCAACCCAGACGCAACCCAGACGCAACCCAGACGCAACCCAGACGCAACCCAGACGCAACCCAGACGCAACCCAGACGCAACCCAGACGCAACCCAGACGCAACCCAGACGCAACCCAGACGCAACCCAGACGCAAACTTAGTTTAGATTTAGACGCAACCCAGACGCAAACTTAGTTTAGATTTAGACGCAACCCAGACGCAAACTTAGTTTAGATTTAGACGCAACCCAGACGCAAACTTAGTTTAGACTTAGAAGCAGTCCACACGCAACCGTATAAAAACGCAGGCCAACCCAGACGCAACCCAGACGCAACCCAGACGCAACCCAGACGCAACCCAGACGCAACCCAGACGCAACCCAGACGCAACCCAGACGCAACCCAGACGCAACCCAGACGCAACCCAGACGCAACCCAGACGCAACCCAGACGCAACCCAGACGCAACCCAGACGCAACCCAGACGCAACCCAGACGCAACCCAGACGCAAACTTAGTTTAGATTTAGACGCAACCCAGACGCAAACTTAGTTTAGATTTAGACGCAACCCAGACGCAAACTTAGTTTAGATTTAGACGCAACCCAGACGCAAACTTAGTTTAGATTTAGACGCAACCCAGAGGCAAACTTAGTTTAGACTTAGAAGCAGTCCACACGCAACCGTATAAAAACGCAGGCCAACCCAGACGCAACCCAGACGCAACCCAGACGCAAACTTAGTTTAGACTTAGACGCAACCCAGACGCAACCCAGGCGCAACCCAGACGCAACCCAGACGCAACCCAGACGCAACCCAGACGCAACCCAGACGCAACCCAGACGCAACCCAGACGCAAACTTAGTTTAGATTTAGACGCAACCCAGACGCAAACTTAGTTTAGATGTAGACGCAACCCAGACGCAAACTTAGTTTAGATTTAGACGCAACCCAGACGCAAACTTAGTTTAGATTTAGACGCTACCCAGACGCAAACTTAGTTTAGATTTAGACGCAACCCAGACGCAAACTTAGTTTAGACTTAGACGCAGTCCACACGCAACCGTATAAAAACGCAGGCCAACCCAGACGCAACCCAGACGCAACCCAGACGCAACCCAGACGCAACCCAGACGCAACCCAGACGCAACCCAGACGCAACCCAGACGCAACCCAGACGCAACCCAGACGCAACCCAGACGCAACCCAGACGCAAACTTAGTTTAGATTTAGACGCAACCCAGACGCAAACTTAGTTTAGATTTAGACGCAACCCAGACGCAAACTTAGTTTAGACTTAGAAGCAGTCCACACGCAACCGTATAAAAACGCAGGCCAACCCAGACGCAACCCAGACGCAACCCAGACGCAACCCAGACGCAACCCAGACGCAACCCAGACGCAACCCAGACGCAACCCAGACGCAACCCAGACGCAACCCAGACGCAACCCAGACGCAACCCAGACGCAACCCAGACGCAACCCAGACGCAACCCAGACGCAACCCAGACGCAACCCAGACGCAACCCAGACGCAACCCAGACGCAACCCAGACGCAACCCAGACGCAAACTTAGTTTAGATTTAGACGCAACCCAGACGCAAACTTATTTTAGATTTAGACGCAACCCAGACGCAAACTTAGTTTAGATTTAGACGCAACCCAGACGCAAACTTAGTTTAGACTTAGAAGCAGTCCACACGCAACCGTATAAAAACGCAGGCCAACCCAGACGCAACCCAGACGCAACCCAGACGCAACCCAGACGCAACCCAGACGCAACCCAGACGCAACCCAGACGCAACCCAGACGCAACCCAGACGCAACCCAGACGCAACCCAGACGCAACCCAGACGCAACCCAGACGCAACCCAGACGCAACCCAGACGCAACCCAGACGCAACCCAGACGCAACCCAGACGCAACCCAGACGCAAACTTAGTTTAGATTTAGACGCAACCCAGACGCAAACTTAGTTTAGATTTAGACGCAACCCAGACGCAAACTTAGTTTAGATTTAGACGCAACCCAGACGCAAACTTAGTTTAGATTTAGACGCAACCCAGAGGCAAACTTAGTTTAGACTTAGAAGCAGTCCACACGCAACCGTATAAAAACGCAGGCCAACCCAGACGCAACCCAGACGCAACCCAGACGCAAACTTAGTTTAGACTTAGACGCAACCCAGACGCAACCCAGGCGCAACCCAGACGCAACCCAGACGCAACCCAGACGCAACCCAGACGCAACCCAGACGCAACCCAGACGCAACCCAGACGCAAACTTAGTTTAGATTTAGACGCAACCCAGACGCAAACTTAGTTTAGATGTAGACGCAACCCAGACGCAAACTTAGTTTAGATTTAGACGCAACCCAGACGCAAACTTAGTTTAGATTTAGACGCTACCCAGACGCAAACTTAGTTTAGATTTAGACGCAACCCAGACGCAAACTTAGTTTAGACTTAGACGCAGTCCACACGCAACCGTATAAAAACGCAGGCCAACCCAGACGCAACCCAGACGCAACCCAGACGCAACCCAGACGCAACCCAGACGCAACCCAGACGCAACCCAGACGCAACCCAGACGCAACCCAGACGCAAACTTAGTTTAGATGTAGACGCAACCCAGACGCAAACTTAGTTTAGATTTAGACGCAACCCAGACGCAAACTTAGTTTAGATTTAGACGCTACCCAGACGCAAACTTAGTTTAGATTTAGACGCAACCCAGACGCAAACTTAGTTTAGACTTAGACGCAGTCCACACGCAACCGTATAAAAACGCAGGCCAACCCAGACGCAACCCAGACGCAACCCAGACGCAACCCAGACGCAACCCAGACGCAACCCAGACGCAACCCAGACGCAACCCAGACGCAACCCAGACGCAACCCAGAGGCAAACTTAGTTTAGACTTAGAAGCAGTCCACACGCAACCGTATAAAAACGCAGGCCAACCCAGACGCAACCCAGACGCAACCCAGACGCAAACTTAGTTTAGACTTAGACGCAACCCAGACGCAACCCAGACGCAACCCAGACGCAACCCAGACGCAACCCAGACGCAACCCAGACGCAACCCAGACGCAACCCAGACGCAACCCAGACGCAAACTTAGTTTAGATTTAGACGCAACCCAGACGCAAACTTAGTTTAGACTTAGACGCAGTCCACACGCAACCGTATAAAAACGCAGGCCAACCCAGACGCAACCCAGACGCAACCCAGACGCAACCCAGACGCAACCCAGACGCAACCCAGACGCAACCCAGACGCAACCCAGACGCAACCCAGACGCAAACTTAGTTTAGATTTAGACGCAACCCAGACGCAAACTTAGTTTAGACTTAGACGCAGTCCACACGCAACCGTATAAAAACGCAGGCCAACCCAGACGCAACCCAGACGCAACCCAGACGCAACCCAGACGCAACCCAGACGCAACCCAGACGCAACCCAGACGCAACCCAGACGCAACCCAGACGCAACCCAGACGCAACCCAGACGCAAACTTAGTTTAGATTTAGACGCAACCCAGACGCAAACTTAGTTTAGATTTAGACGCAACCCAGACGCAAACTTAGTTTAGACTTAGACGCAGTCCACACGCAAACGTATAAAAACGCAGCCCAACCCAGACGCAACCCAGACGCAACCCAGACGCAACCCAGACGCAACCCAGACGCAACCCAGACGCAACCCAGACGCAACCCAGACGCAAACTTAGTTTAGATTTAGACGCAACCCAGACGCAAACTTAGTTTAGATTTAGACGCAACCCAGACGCAAACTTAGTTTAGACTTAGACGCAGTCCACACGCAACCGTATAAAAACGCAGCCCAACCCAGACGCAAACTTAGTTTAGACCTAGACGCAGTCCTCACGCAACCGTATAAAAACGCAGGCCAACCCAGACGCAACCCAGACGCAACCCAGACGCAACCCAGACGCAACCCAGACGCAACCCAGACGCAACCCAGACGCAACCCAGACGCAACCCAGACGCAACCCAGACGCAACCCAGACGCAACCCAGACGCAACCCAGACGCAACCCAGACGCAACCCAGACGCAAACTTAGTTTAGATTTAGACGCAACCCAGACGCAAACTTAGTTTAGATTTAGACGCAACCCAGACGCAAACTTAGTTTAGATTTAGACGCAACCCAGACGCAAACTTAGTTTAGACTTAGACGCAGTCCACACGCAACCGTATAAAAACGCAGGCCAACCCAGACGCAACCCAGACGCAACCCAGACGCAACCCAGACGCAACCCAGACGCAACCCAGACGCAAACTTAGTTTAGATTTAGACGCAACCCAGACGCAAACTTAGTTTAGACTTAGACGCAGTCCACACGCAACAGTATAAAAACGCAGGTCAACCCAGACGCAACCCAGACGCAACCCAGACGCAACCCAGACGCAACCCAGACGCAACCCAGACGCAAACTTAGTTTAGATTTAGACGCAACCCAGACGCAAACTTAGTTTAGATTTAGACGCAACCCAGACGCAAACTTAGTTTAGATTTAGACGCAACCCAGACGCAAACTTAGTTTAGATTTAGACGCAACCCAGAGGCAAACTTAGTTTAGACTTAGAAGCAGTCCACACGCAACCGTATAAAAACGCAGGCCAACCCAGACGCAACCCAGACGCAACCCAGACGCAAACTTAGTTTAGACTTAGACGCAACCCAGACGCAACCCAGACGCAACCCAGACGCAACCCAGACGCAACCCAGACGCAACCCAGACGCAACCCAGACGCAACCCAGACGCAACCCAGACGCAAACTTAGTTTAGATTTAGACGCAACCCAGACGCAAACTTAGTTTAGATGTAGACGCAACCCAGACGCAAACTTAGTTTAGATTTAGACGCAACCCAGACGCAAACTTAGTTTAGATTTAGACGCTACCCAGACGCAAACTTAGTTTAGATTTAGACGCAACCCAGACGCAAACTTAGTTTAGACTTAGACGCAGTCCACACGCAACCGTATAAAAACGCAGGCCAACCCAGACGCAACCCAGACGCAACCCAGACGCAACCCAGACGCAACCCAGACGCAACGCAGACGCAACCCAGACGCAACCCAGACGCAACCCAGACGCAAACTTAGTTTAGATTTAGACGCAACCCAGACGCAAACTTAGTTTAGACTTAGACGCAGTCCACACGCAACCGTATAAAAACGCAGGCCAACCCAGACGCAACCCAGACGCAACCCAGACGCAACCCAGACGCAACCCAGACGCAACCCAGACGCAACCCAGACGCAACCCAGACGCAACCCAGACGCAACCCAGACGCAACCCAGACGCAACCCAGACGCAAACTTAGTTTAGATTTAGACGCAACCCAGACGCAAACTTAGTTTAGATTTAGACGCAACCCAGACGCAAACTTAGTTTAGATTTAGACGCAACCCAGACGCAAACTTAGTTTAGACTTAGACGCAGTCCACACGCAACCGTATAAAAACGCAGGCCAACCCAGACGCAACCCAGACGCAACCCAGACGCAACCCAGACGCAACCCAGACGCAACCCAGACGCAAACTTAGTTTAGATTTAGACGCAACCCAGACGCAAACTTAGTTTAGACTTAGACGCAGTCCACACGCAACAGTATAAAAACGCAGGTCAACCCAGACGCAACCCAGACGCAACCCAGACGCAACCCAGACGCAACCCAGACGCAACCCAGACGCAAACTTAGTTTAGATTTAGACGCAACCCAGACGCAAACTTAGTTTAGATTTAGACGCAACCCAGACGCAAACTTAGTTTAGATTTAGACGCAACCCAGACGCAAACTTAGTTTAGATTTAGACGCAACCCAGAGGCAAACTTAGTTTAGACTTAGAAGCAGTCCACACGCAACCGTATAAAAACGCAGGCCAACCCAGACGCAACCCAGACGCAACCCAGACGCAAACTTAGTTTAGACTTAGACGCAACCCAGACGCAACCCAGACGCAACCCAGACGCAACCCAGACGCAACCCAGACGCAACCCAGACGCAACCCAGACGCAACCCAGACGCAACCCAGACGCAAACTTAGTTTAGATTTAGACGCAACCCAGACGCAAACTTAGTTTAGATGTAGACGCAACCCAGACGCAAACTTAGTTTAGATTTAGACGCAACCCAGACGCAAACTTAGTTTAGATTTAGACGCTACCCAGACGCAAACTTAGTTTAGATTTAGACGCAACCCAGACGCAAACTTAGTTTAGACTTAGACGCAGTCCACACGCAACCGTATAAAAACGCAGGCCAACCCAGACGCAACCCAGACGCAACCCAGACGCAACCCAGACGCAACCCAGACGCAACCCAGACGCAACCCAGACGCAACCCAGACGCAACCCAGACGCAAACTTAGTTTAGATTTAGACGCAACCCAGACGCAAACTTAGTTTAGACTTAGACGCAGTCCACACGCAACCGTATAAAAACGCAGGCCAACCCAGACGCAACCCAGACGCAACCCAGACGCAACCCAGACGCAACCCAGACGCAACCCAGACGCAAACTTAGTTTAGATTTAGACGCAACCCAGACGCAAACTTAGTTTAGATTTAGACGCAACCCAGACGCAAACTTAGTTTAGATTTAGACGCAACCCAGACGCAAACTTAGTTTAGACTTAGAAGCAGTCCACACGCAACCGTATAAAAACGCAGGCCAACCCAGACGCAACCCAGACGCAACCCAGACGCAACCCAGACGCAACCCAGACGCAACCCAGACGCAACCCAGACGCAACCCAGACGCAACCCAGACGCAACCCAGACGCAACCCAGACGCAACCCAGACGCAACCCAGACGCAACCCAGACGCAACCCAGACGCAACCCAGACGCAACCCAGACGCAACCCAGACGCAACCCAGACGCAACCCAGACGCAACCCAGACGCAACCCAGACGCAACCCAGACGCAACCCAGACGCAACCCAGACGCAACCCAGACGCAACCCAGACGCAACCCAGACGCAACCCAGACGCAACCCAGACGCAAACTTAGTTTAGATTTAGACGCAACCCAGACGCAAATTTAGTTTAGACTTAGACGCAACCCAGACGCAAACTTAGTTTAGATTTAGACGCAACCCAGACGCAAACTTAGTTTAGACTTAGACGCAGTCCACACGCAACCGTATAAAAACGCAGGCCAACCCAGACGCAACCCAGACGCAACCCAGACGCAACCCAGACGCAACCCAGACGCAAACTTAGTTTAGATTTAGACGCAACCCAGACGCAAACTTAGTTTAGACTTAGACGCAGTCCACACGCAACCGTATAAAAACGCAGCCCAACCCAGCCGCAACCCAGACGCTACCCACGCGCAGCCGTATACCAAACCCAGACGCAAACTTAGATCAAACTAAGGCGCAACCCGAACACAACCGTATTCCAAACCCAGCGCGCAACCCAGACCGCATCCCAGACCGTATCCCGGATCGCATCCCAAACCGCAACCGTAGAGCAAACGCGGACCCCACCCGGTCTTCACCCACACCCAACCGCATACATCATCCGGAAGTCACCCAGAGTCAATCCCAGACATCACCCGGACGCAACCGGGACCTCCACCCAGACGCATGCGAAGATCAGCCCCGGATGTTACCCAAACCCAGCTGCAGATACCCGGCCGCAACCCTGACCCCCACCCAGACGCAAGCGAAGATCAAACACGGACATCACCCAGACATCACCCAACCAGCCGCAGACAATACCCGGACGCAACCGGGACCCCCACCCAAACGCAAGCGAAGATAAAACCCGGACCCCACCCGGACTACACCCAGACCCAACCGCAGACAACACCCCGACGCAAGTTGGACCCCCACCCAGACGAAAGCGAAGATCAAACCCGGACATCACCCGGAAGTCACCCAGACGCGACCGCAAAAAAAAACCCAGACGCGCCCGCAAACAAAATCCGCACGCACCCGCAAACAAAATCCGCCCGCGCCCCCAAACAAAACCCGCACGCGCCCCCAAACAAAACCCGCACGCGCCCGCAAACAAAACCCGCACGCGCCCGCAAACAAAACCCGGTCGCACCCGCGTACAAAACATGAACCCAACCGCGGACAAAACCCGGACGCTCCCCGGACAAAACACGGCCGCAATCGCGGGCAAAACGCGGACGCAACCGCGGATAAATCCCGTTTGAATTTCTCGCACAGCGCATGCACTATAAACACTTTCGCGCAAAAATTTCAGTTTCGCCAACGCAACAAATAAAATGGACTTACCCACGTTGTTAACTCCAGCCACGTTACCGGTATCATCGCAGGTCCACCGATATAGCGCCGTTAGTTGTTGCAAGGAAGAAACCGCTCTGCTCCCACAAAGAATAGATGCACTTCTTCTCTCACCTCCACAGAGGGGCACCCACCACACCGAGCACGAGCACATTCGCATCAACACGGACGCACTACCGTCAAACACTAGAATCCACTCACGAAGGACTCATAGTCCTGATCCGCACGAATACAGGGTATAGAAACTTTTTCCTGTACCTTAACCGTTTGGCTGCTAACGTTTCTTTTCAGACATACTCAATAAAACAATAAACAAAAAAAAGAAATAAACAAAAAACTATAAACTCACTCGTATTGCTTTGCAACAACAAAAATTTAGAAATACCACTCATTTAGATAAATTTGTTTTATATAAGAAAAGCGCGATAGCACTCCTCAGCAGTCAAACGGTTAAAAACAAGAAACCGCTCTGCTCCCACAAAAAACAGATGCACCCGCCTCCCCCAAAGGGGCAATCGCTACAACGGAGCACGAGCGCATTCACATCAACACGGACGCACTACCGTCAAACACTAGAATTCACTCACGAAGGACTCACAGTCCTGATCCGCACGAATACAGAGTTTAGAAACTTTTTCCCGTACCTCAACCGTTTGGCTGCTAACGTAATTTTTCAGACATGCTCAATAAAACAATAAAGAAAAAAAGAAAAAACAAATACACAAACAATAAACTCGCTTATATTGCTTTGCGACAACAAAAATTAAAAAATATCACTTATTTAGATAAATTTGTTTTATATAAGAAAAGGGCGCGATAGCGCTCCTCAGCAGTCAAACGGTTTAAACGAGAAACCGCTCTGTTCCCACAAAGCATAAATGCTCGTCATCCACAGACACTACCATGAAACACTAGGACCCACTCAAAAAGTTACTCATTATCCTTGGCTTCGCCAATACGGGGTTTTTGTAATTTTTTCACTGGGGGAATCCAACGAAGAAGCAGAGAGAATGGTTACCGATGTATAGACAAAAGGTCTAACGAGCGAACAAAGAGAGTGAAGAACGAATGAAAAGTTCTCTTAACGTATCATCGCGGCTCGGGGACTACCGATCGACTGACAAATGACGGTTGAGCGACGTGGTCTTTGTATATTTTTCCTTATTAAGAAACATACCGATAGGATTGCTCGAAGGATTCTTGAACTTCTGCAGCCTTCTCATTGGCGGAGCCATGATGCGTTATATAATAACACGTTGTGGTCGAGCGCTTTGTTGGCACCAACAAAGACGGGTGATGCAACTTCCTACCTTCCTTACGCGGACTCCTCTTCGGAATAACCCTCCTGGTTTCAACAAGATTCCTCTTCAATGTCACACTTTAATGTCACACTTTATTAACAAATGATTTCTCCTTTGTTCAAGTCACACAGGTTTTTCAATGTTTTTCCTATAAATTATTCAAATTCTATTCTTTCTTAAACCTCTCAAGTTTTTCTAAATCACAACTTCTTGCACAATTCGATACTTTTTACTGGAGGAATCCAACGAAGAAGCAGAGAGGATGGTTACCGATGTGTAGACAAAATGTCTAACGAGCGAACAAAGAGAATAAAGAACAAATGAAAAGTTCTCTTAACGTATCATCGGCTCGGGGACTATCGATCGACTGACAAATGACGGTTGAGCGGCGTGGCTTCGTATACTTCTTTGTTCTAAGAAACGTACCAATAGGATTGCTCGAAGGATTCTTGTACTTCTGCAGCCTTCTCATTGGCGGAGCCATGATGCGCTATACAATAACGCGTTGTTATTCTATTCTTTCTCAAACCCCTCAAGTTTTCCTAAATCGGATTTTATATCGCGAAAACCCGGCACATTTCCGGCATTTCGGATAACTGACGGTGCGTTTCCAAGCCAACACGAGGTATTGCAAACCTTACAGGAAGGAATTCCTCCCTATAAAAGAAAAAAGAAACTATTGATAGATGCTGTTCGATTGGTAGTATATCATCCGATAGATTTTACTTATATCCTTATAATTATCTGGTTACGTCCCGGATGGTTAGGAGCATAAAAAAAAAAAGAACTAGTATTCCCTGAACTGCTGAGATACGGTTTGATCCAGACTTGCATCCTTTACTCAAACCTCGTTAGCTCCTCTCTTATTGGCACGTAGCACTGGAACGAGATTGAGTGATACTCGCTTTAATACCTTGTGTTGTCGATTCTCTTTCGTTGGTTCACTGTCACCAATGAGCCCTTTTGATATCTAGCGAGCTTACCAAGATATAAATTCCCCCCTTGTAGATTGTGTGCGAAATGTAGTTATTGGCTAAGGGTGATCGGTCCCAACGTCGTCCAATTAGATGCGCTGGCGGGACTGGGAGTTGGATTCAAAATCCAAAATTTCACACGATATTTAAATATAACAAAAATTTATTTAATACGGAATACAGTTTAGAACGGAATGGTAAAAATATTCCAAGTTATTTTTCTTACTTAGAAACTATACTTACACTAATGATTTATATGGAAAGCTGCGGAGAACACGTTCTGTTCGGGCGGTGCGGTGGTAGTAGACTCTATTTTTCGCTAAACTTTTCCCTCGGGTAGACAGCGTTCTCTTCGAAATTCCAAGTGGCCCTTTGTCCTAATTCTTATAATATTTTAGAACATCCTTAATATTAATCTTAATATTTATATTTTCTAAGTGTACTTTCTTTTACTTCATTACCTGGCGTCGTTGCGCCATATTCGACAACGATGTCTGGGACAAACCCTATGTCCCAATCCTTATCCCGTTAATCCGACGATTAGTATGCGGAAGGTAAGTATTAATAGTTCCCTTTTTACCGACTTATAGTCGGTATTAAGGGCTGTCGACGTTACCGACGGCAGACCATATTACTATACTAAAATAATCTCAAGTTCCTCTAATAGTGGAAAACACGTAGTTGGTGGCAACGTGACAATACCACACCAAAATAATTCCTAGTCCCTCCTGGTGGAAAACGCGCCGTTGATGGCGACGTGACAATCTATTTGCTGCTGCATCGTATGTCCTGTGTAAAAAACATTTATATATATATATATATATATATATATATATATATATACATATATATAAGACAAAATAGTTGGATATTGTCAGGGCTTCGCTTTATTTAGTTGCTAGTTTATTGTTACATATAAGTAATTAATAGAAGCCTCCTAAATGCTTTAATGTTAATATGTTTCATATATTATTATATTCCCCATTCATCGTAATGCTTCTTATTTATTTACATTAATTGACAAAATCTATCCTTTTCTAGATGCCGGAAGAACGAGCCTTTTGTGTTTTCGTAAAATAAATCTACGATCCTACCTTGTATTCCACGTCCTCCATTATACGATCCCGAGTTCGCGATTTATGTTTCTCGAAAGATTAACTTGAATTTATTTTATATCGATTGTATCTTACGATCTTCGTAACGTTGGTAAAAATATTGTATCGTTTAAATGTTAGTAATATAATCATATTTATTAATAATTCCCTCCCATAATCGCGATTTATTTTATATGTCAAAAGACAAAATTAAATTTATATTATATCGATCGCGTCTTTCAATCTTTTTAATGTCGCTAGGAATCTTTTAGCGTTTAAATGTTAGTAAAATAATTTTATTTATTAACGATTCCCTCCCGAATTTAAAAGATAAAATGTAGCTGTACGGAAAGAGTAAATGTCCTCATATTACGAGAGGGAACTGACTACGCGGTAACGCGATTTGACTTTCCAATGATCTCTTTTGTTGACATTAAACGATTGACGCACTCTAAGAGACAAATATTCAAAGTCCAACGCATCTCGAGGGCTATGCGACGCTTTACGGAATGTAATATCGTTTAGTTATTACTTCATCTCGTACTCCGAGTGCATGTTGCAGCGTTTTAGCGATTATACAATGATCGTATCTATAAAATGATTAAATGTGTCGGTACGAGAAGAGCGTATACCCGCGCTCACTCCTCGGAGTGCGAAAGAAAACTTACGTGGACCTCGCATGTTGTCCTTTTTGTTGACATCGAACGATCGACGCAGACCGAATGTAATTTATTTTATGCCTAACGCATCTTAATAGCTATCCGATGTTTCACGGAATCCAATATCGTTTAAATAATTATAAAATGGTCGCACCTATAAGAAGTTTACATGTAGCGATACGGAAAGAGCGCACTTCGACGTACAGTCCTCTCGTAGTACGAGAAGAAAGAGAGGCGCGGGGTAATGCGTGTTGTCCTTTCGATCACCCTTCCTTCTTGTTGGCATTATCTATCGGCGATATTTTAAACAAAATAATTCTTTGTCTAACGCGTGTCGAAGAGTTATGCGACGTTTTACGGAATATAAAATTCTTTTAACGCATTGTGGTCGGCCGTATTGTTCTTTCGGCATTATGGCTGGAGCGGGCAACTTATTGAAAAATGTACGTGAATTCTATCGTTACGAAGAAATCGCTATAAATGTATAATGTCATTGAATTCCTCCTGCTCCCATCTCTTACACCTCTCCTTCTTCTTTTCGCTGCCACGCCGTCAAACATACCGCATCCGCGTCGTTCTATCCTTCATTTACACCGTCAATCGCACCGCACTTTCGCTGCTGCGTCATTTGCCCTTTCATTCTCTCCGACAGTCGCTCCGCAATCTTACCAAGTCGTAACAATTGTTCTTTCATTCTTTCCGACACACGCATATCGCATTCCCGCCACTACATATATATAAATAACTTTATGCGGAGACACTTAGCTGAAACTAAAATACTTTGTAATATGTACTATGTATGAGAATGGCCCAACACAACCAACAAACACATTAGTAAATATAGCTTTATTTCCCTCATTCTACCACCCATTTATATAAAAAAGAAAAAAAAAAAAAAAAAAAAAAGAAAAGAAAAACGTGGTCACCGCTCTACTCATAGTTTGCGAAAAATGTATTTTTCCGTGTCCCGACAACAATGTGTTAATTGACGTGGCATCTCGCATCGTCCTTCCAAAGTTCCTTCTTGTTGATAATATCGATCGACGAAGGTCGAAAGAAAATAATCCTATGTTTAACGCGTCTCAAGTGCTATGCGTTGCTTTACGGAATGTAATATTGTTTACACTTTCTTTACTTTATCGCATTAAGGCTAATAAATGAACAATTATTAATGAAAACATCGTGAATATAGTTGAATCGACGGCGATGTCGCATAAAAAATAAACGTTCGTTGCAAATTGTAGGGAATGGCAAAGAACTTGAAGATTTAGTTTCAATATGTAATATATTTTACAAAAGTTTCATCGCGGTTTTGTGCAATTAAATATTCAATATTTATTTACAAAGTATTATCGCTTAGAATATCATCTTTTACTTACTTCTTTATCACATAATAGATACGACCAGATTAAACAAACTATAACTTATATCATGAAGATTTATAAACTTGTAAAAATACATACAATATGTATGTGTGCATTTGCATTCATGCAAAATAAATTGTACACGAGTAATAAACCGAGGTCGATTATTTCGTAAAAGCTTTCGATTGATACGACATTGAAGTGAAATACATATATTATCAAGTATTTATTCTTTTTACAGCAACAGTGTATTCAAATAATCCTTACGGCCTAGTTTTATAGTAGTACTATTTTACACATTGATGTATATTTGCATTTTCTGATAGATTGAAAATGACACTCTTTTCAATGTTTTATTTTTGATATACTAGTACTGGAAAGAAAGAAAGAAACAAAATGTAGAAAATTTTATATTAATTAATAATATATATAAAATAATAGAGAGAGAGAGAGAGAGAGAGTATTTACGTTTGCATTTGTTTACTACCGCTGAGAACTATATATGGTGATTGAGTTTCTTTTTGCTTTGCTTGTAATAAATTAAGTGTTCCCAAAGGCGTATCCGTCGAAGACATTCTTTTCATCAATACCTCTTGCTCGGCCTTTTTCATACGCTTTTCCACCTGTGTTAATATTTATATTATAAAATATTCTCTTTTATACATACATTTATTAATAAAGAAGATCAAATATAACAAACGACCTTATTCTTTCCTGGTCCTTTTCCATGAAATTTATGCGATAAATAGCGAAATGCTTCCTTTGCACTTAAAACATGTCCATCGTCATCTATATACTCCAATTTAACATTTGGCTTAAAGCCTTCTTTCTCTTTAAAATCCGACGTAGGACCATTGAAACGATCTCTTCTTCCAAATTTATCGTCGTCTCTGCGAGTATGTTAATATAAAAAAAATTGGAAATTAATCAAGATGGATTAACTTTTGACGATTTCATTTGTAAAGTAGTAAGAAACATAGTAAGTAAGGATTATTACCCATATGTTTTGTCTTCTATAGAATAATTTTGCGCTTGCAAATGCGCGAAACGAGAAGCGGATGGTCTGTTACTGTCTTCCTTTTGTAAATATCCCTTACTCATTGCTAGTTTTAATGCACCTCCTACACCTTGGCCAAGCGATGGTTCTGCATCTAAAATTGCAGCTTCTAGCGCTACGGGCTCCGATTTACTTTCATCTGAACATGATTTATATAAGTATTAAAAGCCGTTTTAATGTCGTTGTCGATAATAATATACGATCAGTAGTAGAAAAGAAATACCTAAATGTACCGTATTCCAAGCACCACGACCATCATCTTCTTCTTCGTCAGAAACAATTTCATCCTTGATACCGTCAACTTCAAAGTCCTATGGAAATAAAAAACGTAGGATATAAAATTTTGATATAGAAATAAATCTAAGGAAAGAGGTAGAGATCGATGTACCATTAGTTCTTGTCCATTTTCCTCTCTATTACCGGCAAGCCCATACGTTGGAATGTCTCCTAAGGTTCTACAAAATTCTGCCGTAGCATTAAGAACTATGTTCGTCGATTGATTCTCGTCCGAAGCTGTTGATTCTTGCTTAACATTTTCTATAACATTTTTCACGTCCGATATTTGTAACTCCTTTAATCGATGCGCCTTCTTTAAGGCCATTTGCAACTCCAACTCCTTATCGTCGTCTTCAAATTTGATTCCCGTTAAATCCTCTTTGGGGCCTGTTCGTAGAGAATATGTATGCGACAAAATAAAGCCTTTATACGGGTCAGACGAAGAAACCGAATATATAACAGTAAATATACCTTCTAAATCGTCAACATCCAAAGTACCATCATTTTCTTTTACGTCCTCGGTCCTTTTGCTTCTTCTACTTCCCAAATCTCTAAGATAATCATTTTCTTGAGGAATCAGATCGTCTGCCTTTAATTTTCTTTTCGTTCTTATTTTTCGTATCTGTACAAGAAAAGGAATCGAGTTAATAAATCTATTAAATATCACACATTAATAGTTTTTTCTTTTCGACTAGTAATAGAAAAATCTTCAGACAAATTTTGCCAAAATATTTGATATTAACCTTTTTCTTTGGCTTCTTAAACTTTTCCAACTCCTGTTCGTTGTAATATTCGCTAGCCAATTGTGGTTCTCTCGTTTGCAATGATTCTAATTTCTTATTTGCTAAACGGTGTTTAACAATTTCTGAGCGGCGCTGTTTTATCTCTACCGGATTATAACTGCCCAATACAAAGTTATCCTTTTTCTCTCCTTCGATTTCTTCATCGTATTTATCTAAAATGTTCCTCTTAGATAGACCAAATTCGTCCAAACCATCATCCTCGTACGCATTATAAACAGATTTTTTAGTTTTGTTATGCACGTTTCGTTTATAACGTTCGTCATCTACCATATTCACGTTAACAAGAACATCGCTTTTCTCATTTAATATATCTTGATCTTTCAACGTTAGAACCATTCCTTTGCCTTCCGTAATACATTCCTATTAAATATTAGATAAGATAAATCGATACAATCGCATACTTTCCTCGAAAGTATATTAAATTTTATTCTTAATCTCGGACAAACGTGTATATATCTATTAATACGATAACTATTATTAAATAATTACTCACTATATCGTGTTCCACCGTCAAACCCTTCAAATCCTTTTCCGTATACGCCAGATTACGAGAAATATGTATTTCCTCCTTAAGAAGATTTCCAATTCCAAATTCTTCATCCAGTTGGTCCAACATTTTGGCCTGAAATATAAATAAAATGAGATTATATTTAGGGATCCGTTCTGCGCAATTAAAAAAACCAATTATTACCCTTTCTTCTGCCTTTTTCTTCTCTTCCTGTAAACGTCTACTTTTATCGATCCAAGCTTTCGTATCGTCGTCTGAATCGTCATCTCCCAATGATTTTATTTTTGCCAAATTAGCCTCGATCTGTCTTTTTTGTTTTTGAATGCCAATCCTTTCCTTCAATTTTTGAGTTTTCAACTGATCGTTGACATTTGGCGCAGGTTTATGATAGAATTCACCCAAATCGTCCTTAATTTTATTGGGATCATCCTTGGATGTAGTATCAACCTCTAAAGGCTTTAAACCTAACTTTGCTCTAAGCTTATTTGTTTCTTCGATCGATAAAGATGTTTGCGAGATGCCATCCTTTACAGGAGACGGACTATGTTGTTTGGAAATCTCGGGCGGAGGAGGCGTGGAAGGATGCGACGATCTTGAGATTTTTGGAGGTGGTGGTGCATTGACGATTTCAACTGTAAACGTCAATCATCTTTGCAATTTTTACCATATAATAGATTATATATTATATATATTATTATATATATTATATATATAAAATTATATAGATTATATATGTATGTATGTATGTATGTATGTATGTATGTATATAACACTGGTCTTAAGAACATAATGCAATTTTGACTCTAGAAAAGTATACGATAGTTGTTATAGAAAAGGCCCTTAATTCGATGTGTTATATTTAATTATAATTACGGTGACGCCTTTACGTGATTGATAAACAACGAATATTGATAGGATACTAACCATCGCTGTCGTAGTCCTTGCGTTCTTTCCTTTTATGTTTCTTGTGATGTCTATGCTTATCTATTTTTTCTCGTTCCGGGGTATGACTTCGCGAACGGCTACGATGTCGTTTTTTCTTGATATCGCGACTTTTCTCGGCTTTATGCCGTTTGTTCGATCCCATTTCGATTTACAGTCAAATTATTGTTAAACGAAGTAACCCGCTGCTCTAACACTTCCGATACGCTTAGTTGCGCTTAGTTGCGCTGAGTGCGTGCTCAAAATTCACTAGTAACAGCTGATAAAGCCCAACTACTAGTGAATAAAAACTAGGGTAAATGGTTACTAGGGAAATAGTAAGTACGACTCTAGTAGTTACTAGAGTTGTGACGGGTAACTAGTAACCCCTAACTGTAGACTTCCTTTAGCGGTATTTTCGAAGTCCTTATTTAACTAGTAGAGATTCCATCATTCCATCGCAAGTACACCGTAATATGATAAAAGAAAATCATCAAGACGATTTAAGCATTCAAAGTGTTAGTTTAGACGTTGGAAAAGAAACTCCTTTTCGTTCCTTATTGTTAGATTATTTTCCTTTGTCAAACATAGATATACTACGTCGTTATTGTGCACACGCCTAAAAACTACGCGCTGGAAGACTCTGCCGTTTGCGGCGGCACTCTTTCGTTGTTGATAAACATCCAACAACGATAAAGAACGGCTCGGCCGACAGCCGAGTATTTTGCGATCTTTCGGCGTTGGTCATCACCGAGCAGAAGTAAGAACGAGATTATTCAAAATAATACCGTCAACGAAAGTAAGACACAACGACGGCGTGTCAAGGAAACGACGACGTCGAGCGTGACGTTGAGGTTATGGATAATTTCGTCAAGATCGAAAAAATAGGGGAAGGGACGTATGGGGTGGTATATAAAGCGAAGGATAAGCTGACCGGCAAATTGGTGGCGCTTAAGAAGATTCGTTTAGAGACGTATGTTCATTATTATCTTTATTCTTTAACGCACCTAAGGTTCCGTTCTGATTTTATTTCATATAGGGATATAGAAATATAATGGAATGCTCGTAACCCTTAATAATACTTCTTTCCTATCCGCCGGAAACGTAGTTTCGTCGATTGAAACCTTCATTTTAGGTCATTCGACAAAATAGTAAATAAAAACATTGTAATTGTGTCTCAATGATAACACGGACAACGAGATTTATTAATTAATCCATAAGCAGCTAATGGCACACTGTTCCATTTAACGTTTATCTATAAAAATTTTTTCCTTTTAATACAGAAAAGGGTGCTTTTAGGATTCTAATTGATTCTTTCTATAAGGAATATATAAGACTTTCAATTGATTGGAATTAATTTAAACATGAATAAAATGTTGCGGCTAATAGATATATTCCATAATTGATTCCTATTCCCCTTTAAATGAGAGTTATATGCGATGTAATTTTTTTTCTTTTTATTAAGACCTACAAATGTTATTTTTATGTTGAAATAAAAAACCCTATGTTATGTAAAGTCGTGCGCGCGCGCGCGCGCGCGCGCATGTGTGTGTGTGTGTGTGCGTGCGTGCGAGTGTTTATTTCATATATATATATATATATATATATATATATATATATATATATATATATATGTATATATATATATATATTATGTAAAGAAGCTAATGCAAGCTAAAGCACTTATATGATTTCTTAAGCAGTTTGCTTCAATGGTATACGAGCTATCCAGTCTTCAATATGTTTCTTATGTTTGCCTCGCAAGACCATCATTATCACGCATCTTACAAAGTTATCTTTCAGACTCTCGGCCAACTTCATATTGACAAGTCTTTCGCTTATCCGCATTGCTAACATACATGCTAACATGCACATTGGGGTCAGCTGAATCTGGAGGGGCCACGTTACACTATATTGTCGTAGCACCACATTATTCAGCTTGTTCCATTGTGTTATGCTCGCCTATAATTGCTATAACTGCCGTTATAACTGCAACTGCTAGAAAATGGGTTACTATACTATAAGTTGACATCGGATATCAGACTGTGAACGTGTACTTTTTTTTTTTTGTTCCTATAGAGAAAATTTTATATAATAATATCAATTTATCAATATTTTTCATTTAATTACGGAATACGAATTTGAATCAGGGAAAGTGAAGGCGTACCATCGACCGCTATACGGGAGATATCTCTCTTGAGAGAACTCGCCCATCCAAATATCGTGCAGTTATTTGATGTTGTGGATGGTGATAAGCATTTATATCTTGTATTTGAGTTTCTCCAGCAGGATCTTAAAAAGTTATTAGACTCTGTTAAAAACGGCCTGGATCAAGCTCTCGTAAAGGTAGGAGGTACATCATTTATTTATTATTTTCCTTTTTCCTTTTGTGCGCTTGCGACAAAATTTGGGGGCGGGGGGTGGAAAGAAAAGAAAAAAGAAAAACATAGGAAAAGAATAAATCGATTTAGTATGTACAGTATGCGTGTATCTATGTATATGCTCTTTGGAACAAAATTATTTTTAAAAGCAATGCAAAAAGGATAGAGAAATCACAGTACGTGAAACATAAAATAGATATTTATTTTCAGAGCTACCTCTATCAGTTACTAAAGGCGATTTCTTTTTGTCATCTACATCGTATTTTACATAGAGACTTGAAACCTCAAAATCTGTTAATTGATCGCGAAGGCTACATAAAATTGGCTGACTTTGGTCTAGCTAGAACTTTTTTGATTCCCGTAAGAACATATACACACGAAGTAGTGACGCTCTGGTATCGTGCACCAGAGATACTGTTAGGCACTAAGCTATATTCAAGTGCAGTGGATATATGGAGCCTTGGTTGCATTTTTGCAGAAATGGTTTGTAAGACATGGAAATAACAATATCTATTAAAATCTAGATTTTAATGTGCTCTAATTATTATCTTATTTTGTTTTTGTTGTGTTTCGTTTTATTTTTTCACAGGCTACCAGAAGAGCACTCTTCCCAGGTGATTCTGAGATAGATCAATTGTTTAGAATATTTCGTACACTTGGAACGCCAGATGAAACTATTTGGCCGGGTGTATCACAGCTTCGTGATTATAAATCAATGTTCCCTAGGTGGGAGCCCTGTGATTTGGACGAAGTCGTACCTACTTTAGATGCCGAAGCCAAAGACTTACTCATGGTATGTATTCGAGATATCGACGATTGCTCGACGAGTCTCTCTCTCTCTCTCTCTCTCTCTCTCTACTATCTGTTATATCGCTAATATTTTATATTCTTTCGACCACAGAAACTCTTGATATATGATCCCAATGAGAGGATAACAGCTAGAAAGGGTTTGAATCATCCGTATTTTTCCGGTGTAAAATTAGTCCCACCGCCCTTGCCAAAGAAAAAGTGACATAGATTTATGGCACTTGGACTTACAGGATACCATATTTCCTATTTAGAATGTACAATATCGTTCAAAATAATGATTAAGGTACAATATTATAGAGATATTTTATTAAGGAGACGGTGTAATCTTGATATACTACGAAGTGTTCATTTAAATATATATTTGATAAAATTTAAATTAAATAAACAATTTATATTCTGCTATGCTGGTATATTGATACGATTTTATTCGTTCTTTGTGTACGATGAAATGGACGAGCAAGCAAACGGTAGAAATGAAGCTAAGGGGAATCAATAAATCTACACGATTGATTTTTCTTTTAACTGCTTGCGTGCTTCGAAAGCGACTACTCCGTTTTTCTTTTTACTCTATCACGATGAAATAACGTAAAGTGGTACTCATTGAGCCACGCGAGTAGATTGCATCGAGGATTCGATCAATTTAGGTAAAGTTAGTTTAGAGTGCGTCTCCGAGGCCGTATTGACTTCTTGATGAACGGGCGAAGCTGTCAATTTAGGAAGACGCAGCTCGTTCGGAGAAGTCTTTTTCGGAGATGTTTTATCAGTGTTTTTCAATCGTAGATTATTCGGTGGGCGAGGAGTATTCGAAGGTTTCGACAATTCGAAAGGATCTGACTCCTTGATCGGACTTTTTTTCTCATAGATATTTTTCTTGTTCTTATCTTCATCTTTTTCTGCACTCTGAGCCAAAGTACCGTTCGTGTTTTCCGAAAGGACATCCTTTTTATTCGACGTTGGTGACTTAGCCAGGCTGCTGCGGACAGCTTGAGCCGTAATCGGGCGAGAGGGTGACTTCGTGTTGCGCCCTCGAGTCGGCGTAGATGGCGGAGGTTGCGGTAAATCGTTACTCTTCGTCTTCGTTTGCGTTTTCTCCTCATCCGTCTGTTCCTCAATGCATTGAACCTGAATATAGGATGCTCGTTTAAAGCCACTTACGTATGAACTATTTATATATATATATATATATATATATATATATATATATATATATATATATATATGTATCAAAGTCAACAACTTACTACCATATTATGAGATATACGAGATTAGCGAATGTGCAAACTGACCTTGATTTACAGTGGCGGTGAGTGCTCTGACGGTACTTCGCAGCCCGCGACGTGTTTTATATACGTGAGGGTGAGGAACACGCTGTGCTCATTTATATATTACTTGTATTATTCTTGCGATCGAGTTAAATTCTTACTACGGTATGTTTTAGAGCCTATGTTTTAGTGCCTATTGGGAATATTAGTTCGAGGAAAGAGGTATTAGTTGGAGGAAAGAGATAAACTTATTGGTTAGAACGGTTTCGTTTACTCTCGGCCGTAGCAGTCGTTAGATTTGTTAGGATTGCTCTTTCTCGTGTGTGCACGCACGTCAATATCTTATGGTGCAATATTAATTTCGCAATGTTCTTTAAGAGACGCGCCTTGGCCCTTGTGTCGTCTTGTACGCAACAGGATCGATCACTAATTTGCTTGGGATCGAACGTGGAGGTGATAAATGACTGAGACGGCTAATGTAAATTTAAAAACAAAAATATTATTGCGATAATATTCCAGCATGAACCTCCTGAAAAAGATATACCGGACAGTCATTGCACAATTGCGCTCGTACGAAGTGGTTAACTTGTGACAATTATGAGAACCTAAGATTTTTTTTTTTTTTCTTCCTTTTTTTTTTTGCAATTTCTGTTTTTTTTTTTTTTTTTTTTTTTCCTTTTTTTTTTCTCTTTATTCTTTTCTTCCTTGTTATTGCGAAATATTCGGATGTTAATCGAACCGAGGTACACAGTAGTAGTCAGTATGGAAGCGATATAGTATAATGTGTAATATTACATACATGTATTTTCTAGCGACGTGTAAATTGCATGAAACGTCCTAAAGTGAAGACGACAAACAAGATGCTTTCGTTTACCACCCGTCTTTGTCTTTCCGTTCTTTCCGTAATAGCATACTCTGACGATTTCTCTTAATTATTGAGATAATTATATTATTTTCTAGCGATAGATTTATTATTATATTGGTGAGTGCAACGAATAGCAATATAGTTTACGTATCTACAGTAACGATTACAAATATCTCGTACTCTCTATATCATTTAGATACAATCTGAAACGCGAGTTCGATGTATCAAACGATCCAGAATTAATCCTCCTTGCTTACATTATTATACCTCGTAAACGTACGCCGGCTATGAAGCCGTGTTTTTCTTCACCCCAGAACTCACTCAAATCAGACACTTTTCTCTTTAACGAAACCGATGAAAGCTGTCTGTCTGATACGTGCGAATATTATAGTCTTGTTTCTCAATGATTCGACCAATCCGTAATAAAATCGACGATCGACGGGGAACGTGGGGGATTACACGGAGAATAATAATATCATAAATCGCTCAATCTTAATACCTAACGATTTCTCTTCTACCGCTACCTTTTTGTTAGCGAGCTACCAAATGAACTTAGTTATATCGATGATCAAACGCGAAACGTTACCTTACACACTTACGATTATAATGAAAAAATTTGCCGCTATGCCGTACCATAGAAAATTAGATAAAAAGAAAGAAGAAAGATATTACATGTGCCTATGGGTATATTAAATTAGAAGAATTATACGAGGTCGATCAAACGTTCAGTCGCAATGCTTGATTCGAATTCTTTTCCGTTTAAAAATACGATACGACGACTGTCTTTGTTAATTATGATATTAACATTTTCGTATACAATTTGTATACTTCGTACATCGACCGTGATTCGTAAATATATATATATATATATATCTTTTATATATATATTAATATATATATATCTTTTCTTTTTTTTTGACAAGAGAACCATTGGAGATGTTGGATCAAAGTAAGAAACAAACAAGGAAAAAACGACCGAAATTGTTATTTTTCTTGTTATAATGGCTCCCTTGTTAGTGATAGAAGATATGACGCATACTCGAACTCGATGCGAAAACGCGAAAACGCGATACGACGGTGGAGGAATCGAGTGAACGATGAGGAGGAAGATGTTAATTAAGCACGTTACGTCACAATCATGGCATACGTACGGAATGCGGACGTTGCTGTATCTCCGTCTCTCTTTCTCTCTTTCTCTATCCTTTATTTTAAGTATATGAACGATCATAAAACATTGACGATGGAGACCTCATTGCGAATCTACGTGCTGCGAAGGATGTGCTGATTTCTTCCGTTCAATGACACAAGTCTTGGGTTTATGCGAAAAAAAGATGTCAATTCATCTTGGAAGGGTACAATAGGCGTTCATTTAAAAACTTATTTGTCCAACAAGAACAATGTTTCTCAATGATGAACAAATTCGATCAACTTTTTTATCTCCAAGTTCATCTCAGCAACGCCAAATCAATAACTTTAACTATCTATAAAGCAGTGTTTGTTGGCTGCTATACGAATATTTTCTTCGTTTTAGGATACTCTTTTTTGGAGATGTAAAGCGATATAATTAGTTTTCGATGAAATACTATATAACGACGTCGCAATAATAAAAACGTCCAATTAAGAAATAAGTCATTTATCGTGCTTATGTAATATTTCATAAAATACGGAAATATTATATATGTACGTATAATACACCCAAGTGTTTCTCATACACATGTTGTGTGTGTGTGTGTGTGTGTGAGAGAGAAAGAGAGAGAGAGAGAGAGAGAGAGGGGGGGGGGCTGAAGGAAGAGGCTGACAAAATATGGTGGACTAATCAACCGTTGCCGTAAAACATTTTAGTCAAATCGGCAGTGTCGAGTCCGTACAGAAAAAGATATTTTTGCGAGCGTCGCGCCGATTGATGATTTCGCTGTGATATTATGGAATGGTGGCCTAAACATTTAGTATCGATTCTCGTAAGAGCCCCTTCTAGGGCCATGTTTTTTGGGAGTTTTCGTAGATGAAGGAAAAGGTAAACGTGAGTTATACGTAAAGTGACGAAGTTTAAGAGCAGAGTTATCGGTCGAGTTTGCGTGAGAGCTAGCATTCCTGGTTGAGGTTCTCGTCCGAAGTTGGAAGGCCGTTCTTGCCGTCGGTGATCGCGCCGGAGGGTATGGGGCTCTGCGGGCACAAGACACGTATCAGAATTAGAGGAGAAACCGAGCCCCCGATAAGCTCCAAACTATATCTCAAGACGCTAATTCTTTCCATCGTCCGCGTCCCCGACGCATTCATCGTTCGGAAATTGGAGCGCTGCATACGTTCGTATGGCGTATGCGAGCCAACAAAATTCTATAAAAGCATTTATAATATGTCGTTCTTGTTCGATATTTCTTGTTTTCTCTTTTTTTTTTATCTTTTTATTTTTTTATTTTTTTTTTTTGTTTTGTCGCGTTAGTAAGGCCGCCGATATTGAGAGTGCTGAAAAAATAGCTACAAGATACATGCAGCTCGACTGTGAGAAGCGAGTTGAGCGGTTGACGTGACTAGTGCGGACTCTGATAAAATAAAAACAAAAAAAAGCACCGGTTGCCTCTAACTAATGCACAGAATTATCGATCGATAGTCGAGGGGCGAATCTCGAAAAGCGATCTTACGAATTGTCAATCGAGATTATTCATACGAGAAACAGAGAACGTACCTGCGATCCACTACCGCAGAGACTTTCGACGTTCGAGCCTGTCTGTCTGAGATAATCTTTGTCGTTGAAAATCTTCTTGTCTCCGCCACCGGGCTTATGCTTCACATTGTCCAGAGAGCCCACCTTGCTCTCGGCTTTGATATCGACCTTTTGCGTTTGTATCTGCAATTATAATTCTCCTCTTGTTAATCATTTTACATTATTTTTTTCATTTCGATCGAACAAAGTTCAAGCATATGAAAGGGAAGCGTTTTGAGTCGAGATATGTTACTTGATCGTTCACGTAATCGACAATAAGCTCTACTCTATCTACGGGGGTAAATAATAGAAACTGTCGTATACTATATTGAACATAACCGTTGAAGAAAGAGTAAAAAAATAAAAAAAAAAAAAAAAAAAAAAAAAGAATAGAAACTACCGTCAATGTAACATGTAGTAATTTGTATAATTCCGAAAAGGAATTTGGAATACTCTGGTACATGCTTCGTCATGCTAGAGCTCCTCCGATCAAACAATAATTTTACTTACTTTGCTGGTTAATATACCTATATATCCAGCGAAAGAGTATTTATTATGATCAGAAATAAACGACAGGCACGACATCCAAGTTTATTAATTGTAAGAGCGCATACGTTCTTTCCCGTAGGTAGAATTATTAATGACTCGATTCGATGATCTAGCGTGACAATGATAATAGGATGAAAGCTCATTAGTTGCCGTGCCTCGGAAAAATATTACCTCCACACAATTTGAATTCGAAGTCGAACAACGATAAGAGAATCCGACATACGGGGTGCTTGTACCGGATGACGAGAAAGAACCCAAATATAGGAATAGATGCGGAAGAGACATTATAGAGATACGTAGCTGACCGTTATATACTTACGTCGTTATTCGTGTCCTGCGGTGTCTTTGGTGGCGTCGCCGATGACTGAACACCAAGAAATAACAATGACTTGTTAATTAATGACAAGTGGACGAACGCATGCATACGGAAGAGAAAATGTAGCTAGTCGACGAACGACGAGGATTCATGAGCTGCTTCGAACACGACCCTTCCATTTGTCTTTTTTCTTTTTTTCTTTATTATTTTTCTCTAATTGTATAATATCACGTATCATAACGATATCGCGGAACTAAGTCCTTATTGTCGTATATACATACATTACATTCCGCATGCAACGTTTCATTCACGAATAAGTAAGTACATGTTTTATTGAAATCGTTCTTTTCCTTTTGGTCGAACGAACGAAGCGAGCATACTTGTTAATCGCTGTACCAAACGTGAATTTAAATAAATGGATCATCAATGACTATGTATGAAAAAGCCTCGGCGCTTCATTTTCTTTTTCTTTTTCTATCTTTTTTCTTTTTTTTTTTTTTATTTATTGTCATCTAAGATTATCCTATTCCAACACAAATGGCACCTAACTCTTTCTTATGTTGCACATATATCTAGGTATGTAGTATTTATGTATGTTACTTGATTCGATTGATTATTACTCGCTTCTTCTTTGATCTATGAATCTGCGTTATTACGAAAGGAATGCAAACATTAGAAACGTGCCGTTAGTACGTTTCTAGATTATAATTTTTAATGAGTAAATGCATTAGAGAGGGAGAGAGAGAGAGAGAGAGAGAGAGAGAGAGAGAGAACACGGACATGCTGAGATCAATGTCAAAATTGATAAAGTCTCGATCGTCAAGGATACAAGGCAATGTTCGAATAGATATTTTGTAAAGGAATCTTTTACCTTGACGCTTCCACCACCAGGAACGTGTTTGGCGTTTTCTTTCGAGCCAACTTTCGGCTTTGCTTTGTCTTTAAAATCCAGCTTCACCGTCTCAATCTTTTTATCACCGCCGCCGGGCTTGTACGTTGCATTTTCCAAAGAGCCCACTTTAGGTTTCGCGTTCCATTGTAATTTTATTTGAGATATCTGAAATGAAAAGTATCATTGTACATAAAAAAAACGGGTCGATGGAGCATCGAACCTACCGAGCAACAAAACTTATATCGACATTACATTTACGAACCGAGACTGAAGATAAATCTCGACAATATACGACATGGACGTGTCAATAACATTGGCAATGTCAAGTTTAACTCGCAATCTCGGAAAATCAAAACTACAAAGTCAAATTCTTTTTATCGATTAATGAATTTTCAAACGGGGCCTACCTTTTTGTCACCGCCACTCGGCGTGTACTTATCGTTCTTCGCGGCAATCTTAGGTTGTGCCTTGCTAAAGTCTAACTTCCTGTTCTCTATTTTAACTTTTCCACCACCTGGTTTGTAACTCGCATTTTCTAAAGAACCAATCTTCGATCGTACCGTCTTCAAATTCGGCGACGGTGCAGCCCCAACTTGGATTTTGTTCATTGGCACTTCTGCATCATTGATGAAAGATTCAACGATGATTATTGTATCATCCATCGAAGATCCGTCGTCGAGGAGCATAAAGGAAAGAAACCAGGGAATTTACTTACTCTTTTTCTCTTGACTTCCGGTCGATGACGGTGTCTCTGGAGTTTTTGGCAATGACTTTGCAGACTTGCTAGGTGATTTAGTCGGCGATCCAGCCGTTGATCTCTTGTCGCTCTCTTTGGTCTTCGATGGTGATTTTTTTGTTGGCGAATCTGCTACTCCATTTGTAGTTGGTGGCTATAATGGAGATACGAGATCATAATTTATATTACATCTCATTTTTAGGCAGGCATTTGGAAATGCTCGTATACTAACAGCGTTATGTTGGCTGAAATCGTTACTTGCACTGTCACTTTCAGTCTCTGTAAAAATAAAAAGATATGATGTGACATGATATGACACGCACACACACACGCACGCACGCGCGCGCGCGTTACGTTAGACTATTGTATAAATGAAATTTAATTTAGAAAGAGAACGCCGAAGCAAAATCTCGTTGATACCGGTCATAATAATAGTGAAAACATTTGATAAAAGTAATAGATTCGTGTACAAATACAAGCATAAGAGAGAAAAATAAGCGTATGCATATCTATTAAAATTTACACTGCAGGCTCATAAATAAATTGCAAAACAACATTCGGAATCTCTTTAATGGCAATGGGTTCAAGTACTTTATTTTATGTTGCAACCTTTATTTTGTTTCTCGTTCTGTAGTTTGACGGGTGTTTGTACACGCCGTGGCTTTCCAGTAGGCGTTGTCGGTTTTGAGGTCTCTCGCGAGGACGCTTCACTCTTTTCCTCCACGTTTTCGTCCTTCTTAACGATCGAGTAATCCTCGGCAAAGGTGGTTTTTTTCTTTTCGCCCTCGGTAGGTTTCATACTGATCGCTGATTTCGGTGATTTTGGTGAACCAGGAGAGGACAAAGATCTTCTCTGTCCATTATCGAAACCTTTTACACCTTCCTGAGGTGATTTTGGCGGCGTGGGTAAGGATTCCGGTACAGACAACTTGTCATGAGCTTCCGACGAGGAAGATCTCGACGGCATTTTAGGAGCCTGTTTCTCCGATCTAGAATCTCTCGACAGAGCTGACGTAGGTCTGCTTGATTTCTCTGGGTTTATACTTTCCGACTTATTTTCTGTCTGAGCGTCTACGACTGTCGGCGTGGAGGCTCTAGAAATATCGGACGATTTCGACGGAGTTTTCGAGTCTTGCTCAAGATTTTGCATCGTTAAATTATTCGACGGACTCGCAGTTAATTTTCTTTTATCTTCCATTACGACGTAGGGACTGGGAGAGGTAGAGGGAGAGGGAGAGGGAGAGGGAGTGGGAGAGGGAGAGGGAGATGGCGAGAGAGAGGGTGGATTGGAGATAGGTATGGAGGACTTCCCTGGAGTCTTTGGGAGATTTTGTTCGACGGGCCGAATGGGTGGATCGTTTAAGGCTTGTTCAAGTTTGACGTCCGTAGTGACGTCCGACAACGATGGAGACTTCGATGATGCTTTAGATGCTTCTTCGGTGTTAGCCGGGGTCGGAATGTTCGAAGGGCTTCGCATCGGAGGAGTCTGCCGCTTCTTCTCCCTTATAATATCCGGCGATGGAGATTTTGACGGTGTTCTCGGTATTAGATCTACATTCTGTGAAATTAAATTATTTGTAAGACCCGCCGGACATTTTGTTTTTTCTTCAGTTTTGTCGTTGCTCAGAGCGATATCATTTATATCATTCTGACCGGCAGAATGTACGGCGTTTAACGAGGGACTGCTGGGATACATTCCGGGATCATCTTTCGTAAATACTCGATCGACCTCGTCTTTCGCAATTTTCTCTTCCTTCGATTCGTCTCCCATTTTATCACCATTATTATCATTAGCCTTAATTTCCTCGGCCAACGAACGTTTACTCTTCGTCTCCTCAATTTCACATTCTACCTTTCTCGATGTATAACTACTGGAAGATTCGTTCCCATACTTTCCTTCCTCTTTGACGTCGACGATCTTATCGTTTTTAGATAAAATAGATGTATCGACGATAGAATCATTTTCGATCGACGTTTTATCTTCCAATTTGACCAATGCCGGTCCACTTTGTGGAGTTTCCTTTTCCGACTGTTCGTTGTCGTTTTTAGGTACGATCGTTTGCTCGAAAGATTTTCTTTCCGATTTGGTATCGATCGTAGCTGTCCCTGGCCGAGTTACCGGCTTACCTGTATCCTCACTTTTCCCTTGTACTTCTGACGATACGGAGGAACCCAATGTGAGTTCCTTGTTACGATCAACGCCGCCGCCGCTGCTGCCATTTCTCTGCGGCGATTTGTCCTTATTGGGAGGCAAACCGTCAGCCGACCTTGGTGACTTCTCGCTGTCAGAAATCGCAGCACTGCCATTTTGTCCCGGTGACTTTTTATTATCCATCACAACGTCGTCATCGTCGTCATCGTTCTCGCCGCCACCGCGTATGTCAGCGGCCTTCCTCTTCTGAACCGAGTTCTCTCGGACAAGATCAGCCTTTTCCTCGTCCAAGTCCGGCATTTTGTCAATAATTATACGGGGACGAGCGGATTGCTTGTTCTCTTTGTTCGACAATTGACTTATTTTTCCTTTATCTAAGGACGTATCATTCCTTGGTCTTTGGGGGACCGAACTTTGCGGTGGTCTCGGTGAATTGCAACTTTTACCCTGCAGCTGATTCGTAGATGCTGTTCGTTGTATTTGATAATTTGGCCTGGGTCCTACCGGTTGCGTGGCCTGGGATCCTCCGCTTGACGGATTTGCAACTCTGACGACGGGTGGTCCGCCGAATCTTGGATTTTGAGAAATTTGTATCGGGTCTTGCCTGGTTTGTATCAGTCCAGGAGAATGGACTGGCGTATGTGCGGGCGGATTCACTGGATTTCCAGGAGGATATGCTCCTCGGTTTCCAGGAGGCCTCGGTGAAAGCCCGTGTGGTCGAAGTTGCACAAGTTGGCTCGTTCTAGGCTGCCCTATGGACGAGTGACTTTCTAAACCGTGAATAGGGCGTTGTGCCTGTTGTCCTGCAGGACGGTTAACTCCTATAGGGCCATTATATATCGGATATCTTGAAAATCCAGTAGGAGGAGTAACTTGGGGTCTCGCTTGAAAGCCTGGCGATAGAGGTGCGCTCTGCTTTACCTACGGAACAATGTTTCATCTCGGATTTACTCGAAACCGAAACATCCCTATAGCAATTTAAGAATCGCAAAATGTCCGTTCGATATTATTCGAATTCGAGGGACAAAGTTCTTTAATCGCTGTGCCAGCTGTATTATTTATCTATAATCAGTGACAAAAAAGGAATACGCCTAATTATGCAGCTTTTGCGAACGAAAAAGAAAAAAAAAGAAAAGAAAAACAATTGAGCACGTCCAATTACAGGTTTGAAACATCCCTAACGAATATGAGAACCTTCGGGTATCTTAAGGCTTTCGAATATTAGGGTTTTGTATGTTCCACATCACGTACGTCATGCGCTTATCTTTATACGGGAAAGGGTAAACGCGTTCGCCCCATGCGTTCGCTCGAACGTGCACGCTGCTCCTTAATCCGTAAGTTTGCCCTCGCTTAGTTCGTTTCTACATTGTAAAAGTCTGACGAATATGCTCCCCCATTTTTAAGGCCCTGTTATTTTAGCATAACAATTGCCGGCAGTTGCGCTCTCTTATATAAGTAGCGTCGGAACACTCTATTCCGTTTCTCTTGTTGTTGTTTTTTTTTCTTTTTTCTTTGCTCTCTCTCCCTCTCTCTCTCTCTCTCTCTCTCTCTCTCTCCCACTACTAATAAGAACGAGCGCGACGAACTTATATATTTTGCGGCGCACTCGCGTTTTTCAAACGGTGAAACGAGTATGGATTTTTAATTGACATAATTTTCCATTATTGCAATAGTAATCATAATTATTCGAAGATGTTTCGAAGATTCATTAGTCGACACATTGATTTTACCATTAGTCGGGAGTGTAAAGAAGTGCCAATAAATCGAATAATCTATATAAAACGCTTAATCCTTCGATATATACATACGTTGTTTCTTGCTTTCTCGTAAAAGGATTTTATCTATACCATCGCCGCTATGGGTAGCCTATATATCAATTATTTCGACACGATATTTTACACGGCATCGGTCGTTCGAGATTAGTAATTGCTCGTGATTGGTTGAGAAAACCGTAAGGGCGGTCGTGCAAAGCGAAGAAATTGGGATGCGCTCTATCGGCCCTGGGCTCATCGATCTCTCGATAATACGAGACGACGGTGACGTCTCGAGGAACATTTCCACGGTACCTGCCACCGCTTAACTTTGCTTTCGTTATGGGATTGAACCACGAATGACTGTAGTCCGGATACATACTATCGATATCCATCACGATTCGTCGAGGCCTTTTAGGTTGTGGCGTGACTCGAGAAAGCCCTTTTCTTCGACGTACACGACCACCCTCTCTCTCTCTCTCTCTCTCTCTCTCTCTCTGACGCTCTCTTCATCTCGTTAAGAAGAATTTTGGCAGAAATACCGTATGACAAATGAACACGGTCTCCACGTTTTTATTCGAGTCGCCGTTACGTTTAAACAAAGTTAAACAAACTTACTCTCGCGGTTGCAAATCCCTAATGGCGAATACCGTTTTTGTGTTTCTTTCGAATGGGACTGCCAACACGAATTTCTGTATATAAGGAGATCTTGGCTGTAACCTTAAATATTTTTTAATAACGGATTTATGAGCTATAACGTTGCTTCTTTTTGACCGCGATCATTCTAATATTGTTTTCTTGATTTTGCTTTTCTTTTTTTTTTTTTTACTTTTATTGCTTCTGCTTACCGTGCTCGCACCGCGAACCAATGCCGCGTTGTTAGTCGTCTCTTGCGAATCCATTGAGGTTTGTTCTTACACCTGTTGTGCGATAGACTTTAGATCGATTTGAGCATCTTGTAGCTTCTGATAATATGGTCCTCCATGGAACCTGTTGCGTATCAACAACAGTCACACGATCGGACTGTGAATAGAGTCAATGTGCACGATACCAATTACGTTGCTACATCTTTAATCATTCGTTGTAGATAAAATTTGTAAGTGTGGTGCAAATGCACAGGACTTGCTCCTGCTCGTGATATCGATAGTCTAACTTTTACCAGCGTGTATCGACGTTACATATATAGAAGCTTATCAGCATCCTACCGAGGATTCTTCCAAGAATATAAAGAGATATAAGAAATAACATAATTTCCTTGATATCTCGCCATCTAACCGATGATATGTATCGTGAGAAGGAAAAACTATCCAATCTAACAACTTGGAAGATTCCTGTTTTTACGTATATCGACGTATATCAGACGTAGTACGTTTCGTGCATAAAAGCTACGGGCACTTAAATCTCGCAAGTACGGTGAATAATTCACGGTAGTCAGATACAACACGGTATACCTGACGGCTACAGGCGCCTACTTTGATATGTACCTACAATGCGTGCAACGACGTTAACCGTCAATTATAAATTACCACGCGCATTCTACGTATGTATGTACGTGTATCTTCTCTCTCTCTCTCTCTCTCTCTCTCTCTCTCTCTCTCTCTCTCTCTCTCTCGGCATTACGTGCTCTTACGACAAGGTTGTTGCGACGGTGATATCAATTAAATACAATTTTTACATGCTTCATCATAATAATGTGACATTTCTTTTTTTTTGTTCTTAGAGGTGGTAACTTTACTACCGTAAAATATCGTATTTCCGTGTATACCAATGACAGTGATCTATCCACCAATGGAGATGAGACGTTACGTTCGGTAATATCCTTTTTAATGAATATTTAGGAATTACGCGATGCCAAATGCCGATGCAATTTGTTTATCGTCGATCATTGACTTAGACAAATAAGTATTTACCGTCGCGGTAAACGCAGCCAATACTTAACAGCATTTTGTATTTTAAAGGAGGGACCGCCCGATCGATGGAATAAATTTCAATGGGTCGGGCATTGATGGAACTCTATCTAGGAGCATGAAATTTTAGGAATAATAAGATGCGAGTTTTGGAACTCGTTCTGAAAGGTTTTAGGGAAATTTAAAGGGGCATCCTGTAAAACTTTGAGGAGTCATTTTGTGGGCGCTTGCACGTTGCATGGTAAATATCGGTTGTGGCCTGTTAAACTGCCACGCGTTCTTAACGAGTTACAAGAAACGGAAAGCACAGGCGGCTAAGGGGGTAAAATGTAAACGGAGGAAGACACGCGAACCGTCATAACTGGCGAGGCACAATGAGAGATCGCGTTATCGTCTTACTTACTACCGGCGATTGACCTTGGCAAATACAAACATATATGTAGATATATCTCGGAATCCAAGTTCGTGTTTTCGATTAATATAACACTGGGCACAGCTTGTATGCGTATTATATGTACATACGTACGTGAATACATACATAAATACATACATGTACATACATACATACATACATACATACATACATACATACATGCATACATACATACATACATAGATACATACATACATACACCCCCCCCCACACACACATATATATATATATAGAAAAAAGATTCGACCTAGCCATAGGGAAAGATCTGCGTGAAATAAGTTATCTTACGAAAAATGTGACTAACTTGCGGATTGAAAATAATTATTTAAATAAAGCTACGGGGCACAAAGTACTAGCCGCTTCGAACGACTATTTACCACGGATCTTGGTAGTACCACGATCGGAACTTTTTCACTCTGGATAAAGGGTAGCGCCTTTCTAATGTGAAAGAGAAACGCGTTGCTTTAATGTGGCTCGTTCGATCGCGACAAGAGTTAACCTTCAGACGTTCTTGTATTTTTATCGAGGCGATACCCGGACACCACTCTTATTTTCGTTTTCTTCTTTTCTTTCTTTTTCTTTTTTTTTCGTCTTTTTTCCCCTCTTTCCTTTTTCTTTCGTTTCATCGGAATAGTCTACGAATAAAAGTCGAGAAAAGTTTGAATAATTACGTCGACGCACCTTCTTGATCCTTATCGTTTTGACATTGCGTTCGCGCACGCTTGGACGACTTCTGGAAGTGCGGAGTCCACGAGGTGCGAGCTACGTGCGAGCTCTGTGTCAGAATTAACATTATGGTGATTCATCGGCTAATGCGCGAAACCGAGAATTTTATCAGGAGACTCGGATCGCGATCGTCGGATTAGCTCGCGCGTAACTAAATCATGGAATATCATTATATCCGCATATATTTTTTCCTCTAAAGTTATTATGTCTTTATTAAACTTGGCTCGGTACATTCGAGAAAGTGATCGGGCAAAAGAAATTTTTTATTGGACTCCACCGATATGGATGCCGATATCATTTTATAGTGTAAAAACTAGCTTACATACGTTGTTTACTTACGAGCGTGAAAATCGTTATCTCTTCTCGATGAATACGTATTTCGTCATAGAAGACAATCGGCTTAACTAGCCTTCGGCATTCGATGCTAAACTTCCGCACTTATTTCCGTCGGAAAAGCAGAAACGGGCCGTGCACGCGCTCCGTCGGCATTATACGCGTAGAGGGCAACTGCCCGTTCCTGGAGTTATTGATCCGACTCCCGATGAGAGAGTGTGTTCAATTCCGTCGTTTATATGCACATCGATGCATACTACGGCTCGTGCTCTCGTATCTAATATGGGAAATTAACGCGTTCGCACGCTCTGCGAGGCTTCCGGGAAAAGAAGCAAAAAGGAAGAAGAGAAGAAAAGAAAAGCAAAGAAAAGAAAAGAAAAGAAAAGAAAAGAAAAGAAAAAGAAAAAAGAAAGGAACGACGACCGAAAGCTTTTGCGACGCCCGATTAATAGATCACCACCCGATCGAAATTAATCTGGAGGGATCGAATATACTAATTAAAGTGGCTGTTGACCATGTTTTGTCAGGAAAATTCAAGGGAACGATCGCCGACGAACGGACGAGTAGACGTTTCTATCGATCTTGCTACTTTGTGGAAACAAGCAAGGTTACCGGTTGGTTACCCGTTGGCATCGAGCGACAGTATTTCTCGGCTTCTTAGATTTCAACGTATTCGTATTCTCGGACGATACGGGGAAAGAGAAAATTTATAAGAGAAATGGCATAAAATGCGATCGGATCACCGTCGAAGATAATCGACTGGTGCTCTCTACGGGATTAATTTCGCTATAGGAGAGCCTTGCCTATTGCACTTTTGTGGCTTATTTCGAGCGAAACGAATCGATACCGTTTGCGACGGCACGTTGAGTTACGACGTGTCGATATATAGGTTAGAGAATTTACGATAGCGTGGGTGTGATTTTTTGCGCTCGCTCCTTCCAACCTATTTTATCTTCCTCTCACGATAATCGTTTCTATTTTCAGGATCATTGGAAAGACGAACGACTAGCAGGATTGTCAATAACGTTCCATAAGAAATGACAAACAGGAGGAATAATTTCGAACGAAAGTAGTTGCTCCTAGCTGTTGCTCGTCCAGCGTCGAATGCGGGCGACTAATAACGCGACACAATCGATACTTTGACTGTAAAAGGGAAGAAAAATGAAGGAAGATAACGGACGTTGTTGCGACGCACGTCGTTGTTGGGCATGCTTCGCGAACGTTTTATTCCACGAAGGAAATTATTTAAGGAACCAAAAGAAATTCGAGAAGGATAATTGTCGCATCGACGAAGACAGTCCAGCACCGGGTGCATACTCTCTCAGAATTCATAACTCGTTGTATCGAGCGAGCAAAACGTACGACGAGCAGAGATCGAGGGTAACGACAGATAAGGGCGAACCCGTGTGCGGGCAGGTAATGTCGTTTTATCGAGGTGCAACATCTTCGAATCACCTGCGGCGACGCTCTGGCAACGACGATGTCATATCGTCACGTGGCACTACTATGTTTATCCGATACCGCATCGTTCGTCGCTTCCTCTACGTTAATCCGTTAGCACGATTTTCGAGGCTGCGCCTGTTGAAATTACACGTTAATAGAATGAAATCAAGAAATCTGAAGAGAAAGTACTTGGGGACTGTCTACGTTGTCTCCTGGTCACCGAATAGGAAGAAAAAAAATATATAGGAAATTTTTATAACTCTAACGATCTCGTCAGTCATCGACCACGAGGACGCACGAACCAAGTCGACTGAAAAATCGTGCACGTCCATATTTATTTACTAACTATCGGTAAAATCTTAAAAAGCGTCCGCGTCGTAGTACCATGGGCACAATGGCCCTCGCGGCACGCCGTCTCCGTATCATGGAGCTGCTCGCTCGAATGCCCGACGTCCGCTGTTTTCCCGTACCACCGTCTTCGCCCTGCTTCGTTTTACCCTTTATCACGTTCTCGCCTGATATTTTCTTTTCTAGTGTCATCGACGGAACTGGCTCGTCGTACAATAGGTCTTACCTTTCGCGAACGTCCCTTCACGAACTTGGTACATTAATCGTTGACGTAGTAAACGTTTTCCAACAAATCGAAATGAATACGATCAAAGAAATAGGTCAGGTCGTATTATTACAGGGCAAGTCTTGTAGGATACCAAGTCTCGTTAAAATCTAATGCCACCTTACTTGATGAACTTGACCGAGCGAACGGAGTTGGCGTCGATGATGAATTAATAATGATTTTCATATTGATTCGAGTCGAATCTATCGCTGCAGATTGCCCGTTCAAACGATCTACAATAATTAAGTACGACTGCTACTGCTCGTGAGGCATGAGTGCCAAAGCGCTAAATACCTATGTGCAAGTCGAGTTCGTGCGAGTGCTCGTCAGTAAAGACCGACGATTGCCGACGAAGAGGGAGAAGGAGATGGAAAAGGAGAGGGAGAGGGAGAGGGAGAGGGAGAGGGAGAGGGAGAAGAAAAATTAATTTGACTATTGGTCTATCGGATCGTTAGAGAACACGATCGGCAATTTTATTCTAGGGACGCCTCGAGAGTATGTTACGCAGCAAGTAGCGTAAGAGTCGCATAAGTGGTTTTATCTCTTATTCAGCCATGACGGACACTAAATCGAGCACCAATTTTACTATGACTGGATCTAACGATCCGCGAACGCTATCTCGTTAACTACCACGATATGTCGTTTCTTCCTAGGACGACATTCTTGTTCGGTCGCGAACGACGATACGTATCTCGGAATTGGTTCGATTATCGATTCGATATTAACTTTCAGAACTCACGAAATTAAATAAGACTCGATCTTTCCGACTATCTACGACGTACGCTTAAGTAGGCCTCCGACCTACGGCCTCATTTCACTCCGACGCACGCTACCGTACAAACTATGATTTTTAGGGCACGGACAAATTTTCTCTGTTCGGGCGAACGGAATAAAATACGTAAACGCGTAACGTTAAAATACAAAAAATTTCTACGTAATCGTTACCGTTGAAAAAGTCCAATTTTCAAATGTGTCGTAATGCGTTACAACGATCGTACTCATTGACACGTCACCCGGTAGATGCTTTACTTCTCTTCCGTCTCCACATCGATCTCGTTTTCACGTACCGGAAAAAACCGGACGATCACTCGAAAAGTATCGCGAACTCGGAAAAACGTTGTGCAAGCTTACCTGGATAACTCGGGATATTAGGGTCTCTGTAATATCTCTTTCTTTCGTAATAAACGCGAGAGCTGCTAGAATGCTGTCAATCGAGTGCCATCTCGTGCGTTACTAGAACTGTGCGAGCTCTGGAAATCCTTCTTCGGCGAGAGGTACGTCGTTCTATCCGTCGCGGTTCGTCCGACGTTCCTTCCCTACGAACGTGCGCTCCTCGTCGGTTTGTCCTGCCGTGCCTCTGCTCCTGCGCCCGACCCTCCCAGTCAGACACAACTAGACCCAGAGCTCACTCGATATACCAACCAACGCGCGCGCGCGCGCGCGCGCTCTCTCGTGAGAACTACACGAGAGAGAGGGAGAGAGAGAGAGAGAGAGAGAGAGAGACCACGTCGAAGCTTAGCGAGAGAAACTACTATATTATAAATTATTTACGTCTCGTCCTAACCGAGTTTCTACTTTGCACGCAATGTCACGAAAGGGAGAAAGAAAAAAAATTTGCTTTTTATTTCAGAATTTCTATTTCTCCGATGAGGATGCTACTCGACGAGACTTGCCGTTCTTTCAAGTTCGATTTCAATGACGTCTTAAAGCTTCTTGCTCGGCGAATTGAGAGTTTAGGAAAATTTAAAGAGACTCGAGAACAGATCCACGAACGAATGCAGTTTCTTCATCGACGAAAAGACCTCTTTTTGTTGAAGGAAGAGAGAGAGAGAGAGAGAGAGAGAGAGAGAGGGTAATACTAATACTACCCTCTAAATGGGCGGTGGTGTCGGACTATCGATACCTATATCCGCTTCTGACCCGGTTTTCCTTCGAGCTCCTGCTCAGCGTCTAGCTCTATCGAGAAGGTGACAGCGTAAACGCAACTAACACGCAGGGAGGACCAATTCGACGATCGATCCCCGACCACCTGATTTTCTCAGTAGACCTCAGTGTGAAAAGTAGAACATCCAACGTTGGTTGCATCAGTTATAATCTTTCTTGCTTTCAAAGGTAGAAAATGGTTTCCGTTTGTTGAAAGTTTCAGATACCTCGAAAGAGCAACGCCTGAATAGTAGAGTGTCTGGACGTTAAAAGGCGCTAATACTTTATCCTGGGTGTCGGTGATAAAAAAAGAAAAAAGAAAAGAGAAAAAAAAGTGGATGACCTCGTTAAATAACACGAACGCGTACACGTACGTTACAAATAGTTCTCTCGTGCGTGCGTGCGTGCGTGCGTGCGTGCGTGCGTGCGTGCGTTTGAACGCGATTAGCCGAACGAAGACGGCTACGACGAACGTAACCTTCCCTGCACCCACCCGTCTCTTTTTGGAGGTTTTCATCGCTTTAATTTCCCCGTTATCCGACGTCGTGTTTGCGTATGATAGAAATTCATTTCGCGGTGGATCCGAAAGATCGTTTTTCGGTTAACGAACGCGAAACAAAGCGGTAACAGGCATTTTTCTTGTTTAATACGCTCATGAAATATACAGATATGACGAAGGAATGAAATAAATATTATTGCAAGAGAACGATCCACATTGAATTTTCAATTCGGTAAGGTTTAAGCGCTCATAATAAATCGCTTTGACGCCGGTTTCCCTCTTCTCGTCCATCGTCGACTTATTAATTCACGCTTCATTATCGCGCAACATGTCTGTATTCTCGTGCATGAAACGTCAGAGTTTGTCAAGAAACAGTCGAGCCATTCATTCGACCACCACGTTTCTTTGCTGGTACGTATTCTCGTGGCGATCCTATCGATACGGAAAGACTTATGGGTGCTGTCGCATCGTGGAGAGTTCCGGTATTCCTTGCGACGATGAAATGAATTTAATGACTAATGTTTAAATATCGATTAGAGCTTTTATCATACTTAATCTCCCTGAAAGCTATCGTTTTTACTTACCTAATGTCATTAAGTCGAGGCATCGTCAGTTTCAAAGTCTAGCCGGTTATCTAAGTATAACTAATTCGATGGAGCTTTTGCTTCGGATTTCTTCATAGTCTAACCTCACCTCTTTCTCTTACCTGAAACAGAATAATATTTGTTCGTTAGTATTATCTACCGGCGATTATCTTGTTGGCAAGCGAGAAAGAGAAATGGTAGCAACATTCAAGCGGAAAATCGATATTACAAAAGTGACGTGCGAGAAACATGGTAGAAGGATGATCGCTCGATGTTACGAATACGAAGAAAATTACTCGACGAATCGTCGCGGTACGCGCTGTCTATATCGAACCACCGAGACATTCTCTAAATCTTCTTCCGAATTTTATGTTATATCGTCCAAAATGGATACTTATCGAAATATAACAAGGCTGTACTATCGCGTATATATTCAGGCATTCGGAATTATTCGGCTGATTACCTATGATACTATATCGAATAAAAACCTATGTCGTAAACGATATTTCAAATAATCTCTTATGCTGTCAGCTCCGTTTTCCTGCGCGATAATGATTTCCACTGTTCTTTCGGTGTCTGCTCGGACGTTTAAGCTCATCGAACGATCGATCAATATTATATAAAGCAGGATACTACTTTAACAGCGACCGATGCGAAAGTACCGTTGGTTACATCGGATTCGATTCGATTAAAAAAAAAAACGGGCAATTAAGCGTTTCCGACGCAAACCGATGAAACCTGTCATTTCTTCAAATATCGCCAATGAAATTTACGCTTCGAGATTAACGTTTTTCCCCCCATCACCGTATCTCTATCCGATTCGCAATACCGTTGGGGGGATACCGTCCGCCGTTAGTCGGGAATTAAAATCAATAAGAAACTACCCCGCTATCTTTTAGCAGTAAGAGATTTCTTTGCTGGCACTACGCAACCGCCGTTACCAGGAATATCGCTAACGTACCGACAGAGTCTAAAGTTGCTCGTTTTGGTAGGTACCGACCGAAGAAAAAAGAAAATAAAATAAAATATTATCCGTGCCCTCCCCGATGAAATAGATAATTTTTTTTTTTTTACGGAACAACTCGTTGCGATTATTCCTCTCTCTTTTTACAACTTGTTTCACTCGGCAAAAATGCTGTAATTAGTTCTAATCGTCGGAAGCTCCTCTATAAAAGATTAAAGTCTCCCCTTGTCGCGAATAATCAGAGTTCATAATTAACGATTAATAGCTTTGGCTAGGAAAAGAGAGACGGACAATCGAATGTGACAAAGAAAGTAACGAATAGGGAGAGAGAGAGAGAGAGAGAGAGAGAGAGAGAGAGAGAGAGAGAGAGAGAGAGAGAGAGAATCTTGTTCTATCCGCCCGCGAATGCCAGATGAATTCGTTTTGGCAGCCGTGCGCTTCGTTCGAAGACGACTCCTCCTCCTAATCCACGATACGATGGAAGCCTCGCAAAGTCCCCTTTTGGTATCGAACCGCGTACTACTGCTGTCACTTCTATCGATGGAAATCGATAGTCTTCATCCCTTTTTCTCGTGCAACGCGACAAACCTAGACTACTTTCACTCAGGGATGAACGATAAACTGGAAGACGAGCCGTCGAGTCCGGCATCTTTAAATTTTGTGGAATTTCAGCATAAGGATTATCAAAACGTATGGTTTGATCCTATAAAACGAAAGCTACCTTTAAATCAGCTTCTCGAAAATAAATAGAGAGCTTCCTCTTTCTTTCTTTGGTCGGGATGTTGTAAAAAATACAGGACTTACGATTATACAACAAAAACAATGAAGACATCGATGAACTAGACCAAGAATCATAATATTCACTGATTACTATCGAAGGAATTTTTTTATCCTACTTGAAAATTGTTCCTGACGGATTCGCGTCTGGGCGTTGCTCGTTCTTCTTGGGATTATACGTGCATATTCGAGCATCGTGAGTACGCACGCGACAGATGACGTCATCCCGTTTACGTAATTCATAGCAAAGTGCAACGAGGATGAGAGAGAGAGAGAGAGAGAGAGAGAGAGAGAGAGAGAGAGAGAGAAAGAGCGTTTCGAATGAACGCCTTCCCAAAACAGAATCGATCGTTTCATCAAAGACGACAGTAATACCGTTCAACTACTCCTTTCCGGATAATCCGGATATAATCGTCTTAAAGTAACAAACCAAAGATGTCCAAGAATAAATGAATGAAATGAAAATCTCGGAATGTCTCATCATCGATTAGATTTCGTTACGGTATTTCAATCTAATATCTATCCATAATACATATGTAAAAAAATGCAAAGTAAAAGGAAAGGCGCGAGTTAGGCCCACGCGAAAGATCATTGATTCGTGGACCGATCTGGTTTTATTCGTTACACGAAAGCCACGCTCGCTTGCTTCAAGAGAAGAAAATAGAGGTGAAAAAGCCTTAGAGTGCTAATCCAGTTGTCGTTAATTGTACCGGTATTGCGTTTTGAGTTCGTTTCGCGACCTCGTTCCCGTACCATTCCTCGGGCATCATCCTCTTAAATAATATCAATTATGATGAACGTTTACGAGGCTCTAAGCGATCGAAGCGAAATGCATCGCGTCGATTTCGACATTTATACGTGACTAAAACGACGCGTTTGTTTCTTCAAAATTTTGGTTACGACACTTCGTTACTACGAGCAAGTATGCACACTCGCATCTATCTATCTATCTATCTATCTATCTATCTATCTATCTATATATATATATATATATATATATATATATATATATATATATATATATATTTATATATGTTTGTGTACGTACGATCGTGATATCGCTTTAGATAGGGGAAAAAATAAGAGGTGGTATATTTATATCGGATCGTGGGGAATTGGTCTAAGGCATAGGAAAAGGTGACACGTTGCTATTTTTGGAGAGACAGACCGTGCCGGGCCGATACCTGTTCGAAGTGTGGCTAGTTTTCATTATAAACACGCATTTTACTCGTATATCGCGCGCAAATAACACTCCTCAAGGATGCTAATTCTCTTCTCGCGTTCCATCTTCTTCCCCTTTTTTCTTCTTTACTTATTCCCATTTTTATCGTTTCATTTCTTCTCTTTAATTTCTTTTAGTCGACGACGATACTCGAAACTTATTTTTCCTGGTTGGGTGGCCGATTTAAATACTAATAAAATTCAACGTTCGTCCAATTCGTTTCGGTATTAGGTGATTGGTAATGCGTATAACGAAGCTTCGCGCGACTAATTATGCATAATGACGGCAAATAGGAAAATACAAGAAATTCGTATTAAAATTGTGTACAGTTGGACGAGACGTTCAAAACTGTCATCTCTTTTTGTGGCAACTCAAGCGTCCAAACTGAGCGGACGATTCGGTCGATTAATCCGGTAGCGTGGTATTATCGGTAAGTCGATACAGCGCGCAGATAATTCTACACCACCGATCAGTTACGCCTCGAAATAAATATCCAAGTTGACGGTACGACTTAGGTGTGCCCTCGATCATTTCCAACGAATTAAAGACTACTCAACGTTATGCGCGTCTAATTATATGGACAACAAAATATCCGTGACCAACCAACGAAAAGTGACCGATTCAAGGCATCGAATTATTTATACACTTGAGAAATATTTGTTGTTTATTATTATATCAATGTGTTCGGCCTAAAGGCGAGTCGTTGAGACGAGACCATAAGAGTTACGGTGACTTGCGTTCCCATCTCGAACTTCAAATTGAACACACCCTTTTTCTTTTTTTCGACACGCGTACGTGGGTAACCGCGGGACTTACAAGACTTGAAATTTCTCTAAGGGCGTCTGCCTGCACCCTCGACTTACGTCTACGCCAAGTAACTCCATTTTGATCACGCTTTAACAAACGGAGCCTGTCTTTTTTAATAGCTTTGCACTTCTCATTAGGGGCGCTACTCTAGAAACCTATCTATCCTTCCTCGTCTCTCTTCGTTACCGCCTCTCTCGCTTTTCATCGAGCGAGCAACGTGTTCGAAACCAACGAACGTACGTTAGACCGACGTATAATGCCTGGACTCGTTCAACGATTTTTGTTTCCTTTCCTGTTTTTGTCTTCTGTCGTTAGTCCAAGTCTAGTCCAAATATTAACGAAGCTACGAACATTTCAAATTGTTAACGTCCACGAGAAGTAACCTCGAACGCGAGCTGGCACCAGGGATGCTGCGCGACGACGCGCCGTTTTATTATCGATTTCGATGTCTGCCGCCGTTCCTCCCAGTTCTCCCTTCTCCGCACTCCCTCTCCCATTCTAACTTCGACCCCTCGCCTTTTACTCAGCCTTTGTACGCACCCTCCTTTCTACGCCCACGTGCATAGACTTCGTACTTTACGTTGGATTCGTATGCTTTACTGCATTCGATACCGCACGGCAACGCTTTAAAGCCAAACGCTTGGATTTTCTTTTAATGACCGCGATCAAAAAAAAAAAAAAAAAAAAAAAAAAAAAAAAAAAAAGAAAAAAAAATGAAGAACGAGCGAAGAAAACAACGACAAATTTATTCTTGGCGCAATAAAATTATCTAATGGAAACGATCGGCGATTACGATCACCGAACGAGGAAGATAAGGGAGAGAGAGAGAGAGAGAGAGATTATACGAATCGGTCGCTGACTCATTCGAGAAACACTGCCAGCGATACCACCGGCGATTCGCGCATATTTAAATGACCGACGGATGGATCCCGCTTCGCGTTGTCGCTCGAATCCTAACGTACCTTGTAATACTCGATAAATGATGTCATCGATTATCACGGTCGAAGTTAATATCTAGGCGACGTCATCTCGTTGGGACCGACATTGGGCATAGTTGCTAATGTAAAGGGTGCAGGAAAAGAAAATGGGTCACACTCGATCAATTTGTCGTACGTGATGTCACCAAGGGCAATTCTATTCAAGAATTTTACACTTAGCCCACAAGATATTAACGTAGAGAGAAACGAAACCACTTAATACCTATTAAGATGATGGAAATTTACGAAAAATTTGTAAATATCTGTATATAATACTCCTCGGTTTTACGATCTTTTTCTTTTTTTCTTGCTTTCTTGCTTTCTTTTTTCCTTTTTTCTTTTTTGTTTTTCTTACGACTACAGATACACAAATGTCTCACCGATATTAATTTTCGACTGGGATGCTTCGCAATGACATATGGATCTACAACCTTTATGATCGTGTATCTGCAAATTTCATTTTTAATGTCGTCCTCCATCGAACGGTAATTATCATAACCGACACTCGACCGTTATCACGTTTCTCTCTTCCACGTTCGACTACAGGCGTGCCTGCAATAAAATGTTAATTACCACTACGTCTACCAACTTACGTAGGAGATTTTTGCATCGTAAGATAACGCTGTTTTAGCTTTCGAACCATATATAAGGACACGAAGATACTTTGTTTACCCTAAAACGTTTGCCGCCGCACCTATTTTTCAATGAAAACTTCAAGTCACTGACATCGGACGTTTCTACGAAGTTCATTAAAATACCAGCTTCTGTGCGTTATACTTGTACAGCGTCGCCAATAGACCAAAGCTTCCATTGTTCCGGTTCGTGAATAGGCAAAAGTAACACGTATGCATACTTATATGTACATATAAGTATAACAAATGATACAAAAGTAAATGCATATATCGTAGGAATTCGATTTTATAATTAATACGATATAGCTGATTAGATCTCCTGAACGGTTACATTCCGGTCAGTTTCTCTTAGAAAAATATTCTATTTTACAACGAAGAGCATTTAAGCCGATTGAAATTCGGTAAATCGCGAGTCTATCGTTATCTCGGGATAAAAATAAAAAGAAATAATCGGAATTACTTGTTAGATCGCTCGAGTCTCGTCTAACGACACGAGAATGACATAAACCGTACGAACGTTTTTCGCCTCGCGGGATAGACACGACGATACGGATTTAACGCTGATGTAATCGCCGATGTAATCGCCAACGTTCGTATCGTTATCGACATGCGGTTGTTACACGGCTAAAGTGAACATTCCAAGCGAAAGGTTATCTTTAATCCATGCAGTCGAGCACGTTTTCGAGTTTCCGACGGCTTGGTTGTCCCATCGCCCGAGCAGAAACCCGAAGGAGAGCTTTTTCTATTTGAGTTATAGACTCGAGTGAACCTGCTGCTACGGAAAGCAGCGCGACACAGGGAATCTATTGAATCACGGTCCAAATGCGCTGCAAACCGTGCACTTTGATGTCGTTTAAGGGAGAAGTAATGCGATTAATGTGTATACAGATCGAAAGGTACGATTTAGAATTGGAAACGGCGTCGCTTTGCGTCACTTTCCTTTCCCTCGAACCTCGGCGTAACAAAAAAGAAAGCGATATGTCGCGGCATATGATGCGGTTTCTTAAATAAATGAAATTAGTACTTGATTATCTGCTAAAACGTTTCTCTTAGTTCGATATACCTTCGAATACGAGATTAAAGCGTTTAGTCGAAGTAATCGCAGCTACGTGTTCTACTCATCTCCACGATAGCCATTGGAAGATGTTGCTCTCTTCTCGTACGTGTACGGAATCTTGCCGTTCAGGAGAGAGGATGGGAGGGAGGGAGGGAGGGAGGGAGGGAGGGAGGGAGAGAGAGACGCAGCCAAGGTCTTGCGTTTAGAGACCGTCAATCCGAACTGGATTATTCACCGCGATATTGCATAATCACGCGCTGGCATTGCTACTCCTTTCGAAAATAACTGTAGCTGAGAGTTCTATTCACTTCCTATATTCCGCACGCCTATACATTTTCGTCATAATATTATTTGGCAATTGTATTTACTTTGCGGCAAAGAGTAGAAAATACTGACCCGTGCAAAACTCATCGAAAAACAATTATCCGAGGTCGGATCTAATTCGTAATTATAATATTGTAACTATTTTATGGACGAACACAACGGGCTCTATCGTATGAGCCGCGACCTCCGTAAAGCTATCTCGCACGTACGACACTCTTCTAGAAACACATATAGAAGAGAAAAAAGCTTCCTCAGCGATTCCGTACAAGCACTGGATACACGCAGGGATACTGTGTGGGTGCGTCTCAGGGTGTAGACGGGATCGAGTAGTTTTTTCTCCTCTTTTTCCGCACGTTCCTTCCGTCGTTCAATTCGACAAGCTTTAACGGTCACTGAACTTGCCGTTCTGCCTGTTCTTCCTCATCGTCGCGCTGTCCACTCTATTATAGAGTTGGACGAGCTGGTAGCGTAGGAGAGGTACTCGTTAATAGGCCAAACGCGATTGATCACGTGCAGGCACGTTGGAATTTCAACAAAGCTTCCACTCTTGAAGATCGTTGCGTTCACTGAAACTAACAGTCGTGAGATTTTCACTACGGAAAGACGTTGTACTTAGGTTTGCCAAACTTTTCCATTGGCCGCTCGTTCGGAGGTGTATGTCGGTAAAATTTTATTGCTTTCATTCGATCTAATGCCAAATAGAAACTCGATAATTCGCAACGATCACAGATTTTCTCGCCGAGCGTTTAAAAGTGCACTTTGTTCTTTCGTTCGCGAATTTACTCGTATCTAAGATACGTACGAAAAGGTACAACGAGAAAGATGCAAGCACGTTGGCAAACGATATTTTTAATAGCGATGAAAAACGCGTCGAGGAACACCAGGTACTGGACGTGGCTCTCTAACGAGAGAGAGAGAGAGAGAGAGAGAGAGAGAGAGAGAGAGAGAACCTTGGACCAGTAACGACGAGCGAGCGCTTGCGTATTTATTGGACGTCGCGCATCACGATGAATCATTAAGCGATCGTAGAGCCGTAGAGGAGATGCGAGGGAAGAGTCGTTTGTTTTTTTCTTTTCTTTTCTTTTTCATTTTTTGCTTATCCGGAAGCTCGACCGCTCGGCAGGTTCTTTTATTCGATTAACGAGGATACGAAGGATTAAATTGAACGTCGATCGAGACGACGAACAGGTAAGTACCGCCGAAATCGTTGAAACCGGCAATAGGTTCACTTAAACGGAGAAGCCAAGCGGAAGCGTCGATCAAATTGCGGATGGCAAACCGAGGAGAGTCGCGTCGTTCCATTTATGGTTTCGGAGGGTCTCCCGATTAAGGTCGCGGTACCCATCATCGACGTTCAGTCACGGCGATTCTGCAATTACACGCCTACGAACGTAGAGATTGGCTCGTCGACGCTCCTTCATCTCTTAACGGACACCATATTCAATGAAACATATATTTTTGCATTCCCGTGAATTGTCGTAAACGTTGTACGACGTTGGTTTTTCTCCGACATAGACATATACGTAAGCCGATAAGGAAGGAATCGTGAAAAATAGGAGGTGAGGAAGCGCGACGCGTCATGAAAATCGTCCCGTGCGAACACTGTCTCGGGGGAAAAAGAATGCGCGATCGTAATCTATCCTTGCAAGACCTTGACGGCTCGTTCAAGGGACGCTCGTTCTTTTATTTGATTTCACGGCCGAAACCACGTCGTAGGCTTAATGTACGAAAATGGTGGTGACGTAGGAAAGAAAGAAAAATAAGTTCGATGGCACGCTGTGAGAGACAATTCGTCTTACCCGTATGATTTAAAAAGAGAAAATCGAGTATGTCGAAGCAACGATTCGTTAAATTTTTGACCATACGATCGTATCTCTTTTCTCTAATACCGTAGCCCATGATCTTTTCTCGATAGTAAACTCGCGATATTAATAGCCGAGATAACGATTACATCGTTCGGTATAGTTACTTTTCCTAAATGTATATATTATTTTCACGTGATTATAATCGCGATTGCCGTGGTGCACGGCATAGTCGAACAATTTTTAGTACCTGGCACGGGAAAAGATAGGAGCTTTCGCTTGGACAGGTCGATCGTTTGATCGCCTTAAAATGAATCGTTATAAAATCCGCGAAGAGAATGCGACACGCATTTCCCATCTCACGTTTGCGACTACGATGAGCTTCGACGAAAGAATTATGCAAAGTAAATTAGGCGCGCGAATTAGAGAGAGAGAGAGAGAGAGAGAGAGAGAGAGAGAGAGAGAAGGGGGGAAGAGCGAGATAGCGAGATAGCGAGATAGCGAGATAGCGAGATAGCGAAAGAGGGGAAGAACGTACCGCTTGAAACGACGAGATATCAAAAGAGATGGTCTCCTAGTTTTTCTACGCGTCTGTACGCTCGCTTGGCTTTGATTTCATATCTAGCAGGGTGTAGATTCTTTATTCACGGTAGACGCAACCCAGACCCTTCGAGAGAATCCAATGGCACATATACTACTAGAGAGAAACCGTCCATCGCTCCGTTCGTTCGGCATCGATTATTAACCTAACAAACAGCTAAGGAGTTTCCTTACGCTTTTACATTTGGCCTGCGTTAGAGAGTCAATAAATCGATCGTATCAATCGACAACGTCCAATCGGATGTTAGCTCGTTCCAAGACGATGCTCTCACTTTTACTCGAACCATTTGCTATCGCATTATCCGCGACGCTATCTAATCGAAGATGTGTAACGTGCCTGATAAAAATGATGTAACGATTATACGGTATCTACGTAAAATCTTGAAAAGTCTAAAAATCGGCTTTATTTAAGGAAAGAAAAGCTATCGTCGAAGAATAAGTTTACGTGTCGCAAACTATGGCGCCAAGCGGTTCGTCGACTCTCTTCTCCCCGAGCGATCCTCGTCACGCGCGAAAACTGCGAGAGGCGTTCGAAGTAGCAGCCTCGTAGTTATGCCCGTTGTTTCTCAAATTGCTAAGATAAAGTAAATCTGGACGGAGGATTTCCATCAAAAAATGTGTTGTCGTTGAGTTTTTCTTATTTTAAGCCGATATAGAAACTTTGAGTGCACTTTCGTTCGACGTTAACGTCCTGCCGAATGGATATATTACATCTATAATGTTTATCTATTTCCATTTGTTTGTGCGTTTTGTCTATGTACATGTGCGCACGTATATGGAGTAACACACGTAGTGTTCGCGCGCGTACAGCTTCGGCGATAGCAACATCGAAGATTTAGATATCGGACGGACATAGGCGTTTTTTCAGGTAGAATCTAATTCGACGTAAAAACACAATGTTTCTAATATCGAAGGATTAACAACTAAGCCGATTTCCCGATAGTATAAGCACGTAGAATGTACGATTCGTTCGAGGTTTCGGGCGATAAGTGAGTGTATAGTAGTAGTAGTAGTAGTAGTAGGTCATTGATCCGATTCCACTCGATAGATATAAAGTAAAATGAAAAGACGCAATTTTATGGAGATCTACTCGTTGCCTTCTACTTAGAGCGTCTTTCGGAAAACTAATATGGAACAGGTGCCTACGTAAATATATTATGCCATGGCCGTACAACATACGTACGAATGACTAAGAACGTAAACAACGTCCTATAACGGCCCTCTTTCTATTTTTCTCTCATTCTCTCGATAATTGGCCAATCTTGGCGACATCGAAAAATCTATTTTACAAGATTTTTTCATGATATCGGACGAGGCTCGGCAGCCAAGATGGCGGGACCGCGGCGTCCGACCAATCAGAAATTTTTCTACCGACGTACGCGAGAGCCGCGAGGAACGAAGAAAGAAAACGTCAAAGTTGGCGTGAAAAAACAAACGGGGGCTCGCACAAAAGTATATCTCATCCTGACCTACCTGTCCTAAATGCCGAGTCGTCCAGCTGTTGTAGCCTCTTCGATGCCGCGTCCTCCTTGGTGGGATTCGTTTGGACGACGTCCGTCATATTTCCTTCCTTATTTTTCTCTCTCCTTTCTCTCGTTATCGCTCAGAGTTCGACGTTAAACTATTGTCCCTCTTCAGGGCTTGCGCGCCTACTGCACTCGTTAATGAAATATTCGGCGAAAATACGAAAGGATGATCCGTCGTCATCCGAGGTCACCGGTGAAGGAGGAAACGCGCGACACTTGCGACGCGTTTGAACTGACTGCCCTGAGCGCCGACTTGCCGGGTAATGCCATAACTCCGCGTCGAAAATAACCGAAGTCAACCGAGCTCGAGCAACGCACGCACGATGTTAACGTTCACGAGCACGAGTATTTCCGATGTGACACGAATGATCTTTTTCGGCGGGAGAAAAGAAAAGATTTGCTTGTGTGTATCCGTGCGAGAGAGATGGCAGTTTTCGTAATATATTTCTTTCGATATTTTTTCTATCCGTGTCTTTCGAATTAACAGTCATAGGAGAATTGTTGATAAACGCGTTTCGTTCGGTAATATACGACCGTGACCTTTCTACCGTTCTCTTTTTCTCCTACATATCTTACGTCGATGTTCGGCCACCTCCCCCCTCGTTTATATTATCGGCATTACTTTTTTGAAAATTTCAATTTTTACCCGATAGCTCGATTGCTCTTACGTATTTACATGCTCGTTTCAAATTCTCGATCGTTTAAATGTCATATCGTTTCGGATATATAAAGATTTCCTGTACTTGATTTATGCTTATTAATAATACATTATGCAACGAAGAAAGAGAACAAAAAGGCTTCGTTCCAGCGAGATAATAATTAAAAGTAACTTTCGCATAAAATTATTCGTACGATATTTATCTATAGGGTCAATGGGTTTTTTCGACGATACTTTCCTCTTTCGCGCTAATGTTTTCTTTTCTTCTTCTTTTTTTTTATTTTTTTTATTTTTTTATTTTTTTTTTTTCTCTTTCACAGGGATGACATGTACACTTTCATTTTTTGCAGTCCCCGAGTCACGAGGAATGTCATTTATTAATGTAACAATACGAAGTGTGTAACCGAAAACCGATCGTAAGTTTAGTTAAACTTTGTACAAATCTTGTTAAAATATGACCCCAGACGCGAGATCGCGTTTGTCGATCGTGCGTCTTTTTTAAGTATCATTGTTTACTTGAAAAGTGATTGCCCTTTATTTCTTTATTCCTCTATTTCTTCTGCGCGTGTATCTTCTTGAGAATCGATGATCTTTTCCATTCTCGTTTGGATAATCCTGAGTATTTTCATGGATGTTACCTTTTCTTCGTCTTTCTTGTCCTGTTCTTTTTATTATCTTTTTTTTTTTTTTTTTTTTTTTTTTAAATGAATTTTATACGGAAATGTGAAGAGATCGCGATCGGCAGGGTGATCGCGCGATGAATTACAACAAGGGATGAAGAGAGCATGATGAATATGACAAACGTGTCCTTCGCCGCGATGCGTAGTTTAGAAAGGTGATCGTCGAAGAGTCGAAGAAATTTCTTGGTATCTATGACTCCTCCTGTGCTCTATCGCACAATCTGCGTAGGAACGCTGAAAAGAACGATTAGATATTAAAATATCTCGTATCTCGACGTCTTTAAGCGCGACGGGACATAATCGACAAGACGGATCGTACGTTGGTTCTACGATTGGGAAAAGTCGTCTGTTTTTTCTTCTTATTTCATTTCGTTTTCTTTTTCTTTTTCTTTTTCTTTCTTTTTTTAACACGATCGCCGATCCGCCGTGTCAATTGAAAACAATGTCCACGTGTGTCAATGGTACGACTCGTTTGCGCATTTACGTAACCGGTAAGCATTGAGAAAATATAACATTGAGAGGATTTTAAGTACGCAATTGTTTGGTTTAGAAAAGCACAGATAGAACATTGGAAAAATTATTCGTGCGATGGTATTGCAACGAGAATAACGACATATTACAACACGTTTAAAAGTAAAAGGATAGGAAGAAATGGAAGAAAGATTTTGGGTTAAAAGACAAACGCATCGAAGCCGTACGGACGATTGCATTTTATTAAAGAACCGTGAGTCGTCTAAGAATGCTCGATCAAACGAATCCCGAAACGTGAAATAATTGAACGAATTTCGTTCGTGCACGAGTAATTTTTATTCCCTCTTGTCTCGGAATAGATCGTATCGTTGTCGAGTGGGGTTGCGGCATTGGCTTCAGTCGATTCACGGATCTTACTTACAAACCTGAAGTTCTCGTACGTGCTTTCGTGCGAGAAGCAAAGTTATCGATTTCAGCATCCCCGTGGCGCCGCGAACCTACGCGTCCTATAAACTGTCGCACGTACAAGGCGCGACGAGACAAGGCGATATAAAGCGATGACATTTTCTGATGAGAAAGTCAAAATCGAGAGATGGAAAGAGACGATAGAATGAGACGAAGAATAGCAGGAAGAAGGGGGCGGGGCGAAGGGAAGAGGAAGAGGAGGTGGCGGATGAGAGAGAATAATAAGAGGAGGAGGAGGAGGAGGAGGAGGAGAAGAAGAAGCTAAAGTAGCGAGAAAACGAGGACGCGTCTACTAGACGAGGACACTTACGATCGATGACCTCAGTGTACCAATGGCATCCGGACAGGTTACAAAAGCACCATCATCTTCTTCAAGAATGCTGTGAAATACAAATCAAAGATGGACGTTTCAAACAATGGACAATTACGATGGGCCCGTGATGTATTCTTTGTTTTTGCTTTTTATCACGTTACTTCCACGTCGTCCGAACGCTTTGGCTGCCTCTACGAATGATTATCTTTTTTTTTTTTTTTCCCCTCTAAATAGTAGTAACAGTCGTGCGACGAAATCTCTATATTCTAAGGTAATTTTGGGTTGCCTTACATTAGGAACGTCGGAGTGGCTAGTTAATCGATTCGACATGTCAACGGGGGCGTAATAAATTGGACGTTAAAGAACAAACTATTGGTTGGACAATCATTTTCTATTGGATTCTTCGTTCGTGCTTAACACACTAACGTGCGACTGACTAAGGTGCGCAGGTCTTCTAATATTCGTTACCTCTCTGTTTCCTCTAATCGGGTAGATGCATTCGAATGTAATGTAAGAAAAAAAGAAAAAGAAAAAAAAAAAAAAGAAAAAAAAGAAACCAAGAAAAAAGGAAATTTGTATATACTTACGAGTATAAGGGATGAATCCATCGTCGTCTTCCGGATCCATGCAATCCTTTAGGACCGTCTCGACCTCGTTATCGGCAAGGCGCTCGCCTATCGCGAATAAAATAATAACGTACGATTAGAATACTTCGTTTTCGAGGAACGACCAACGATTCGCGAATCGTACCGAGCGAGAGTAACGTATGAGACAATTCGGCGGCCAACATGGTTCCATTCTCTTGCTTGTCGTAAAGCTTGAGACACTCGACAAAGTCCTCGAAGCAACCTTGCTCCTTGTCCTTTTTGCACTGGCTGAAGATCGGCAGGAACTCGTCCAACTTCATTTTCTTCTCACCCTTCTTCTTGGTACCACCCAGTTTTTCGATCGTTGCATTTGTCGGGTTGAGGTTCAAGGCTCGTAGAACGTTTCCAAGGTCGACGCAGTCGACGACGTTGGTACCATCGGCATCGTAGATAGAGAACGCAAACTCTGCCTCTATTTCGTAAAGGACCCAACGAAATACGATTAAGCGCGAAATGCATTTGTATATGTACGGCGATAAATTCAACAACGCAAAGCGATAAATTCTACCCGATCTGTCGATTACTCGGCTAAGCGCGGGTATCAATGTTCTTCTCGATTGGATGCGAGTAATTACTTCTTCAATAGTATCGGATCGAAATACTTCAGAAGTAGATACCTGCGCGTCGTCCTATTAAACTCGATTATCGAAAATACGAAATTTGGGTTAATATCATCCCGTAATAGGTACTGCGCGGGTATCAGGTTCAAAAGTCTTAATCTATTTTAAGTCCGAGCATATATCCCCACCCTGGGAACCGATTCAAGAACTCGCTGGTAGAAGTAGTGGGTCAGATTACCCCCGCCGAACCATATAAGAACAGCGCGCCGACTATTTTTGACATCTTGCTCCACCATTCTAAGAGCTTTATTCGCTTCTATCCTGACACACGCTCGCGTTACGTAACGAGACACGTTAGCTGACCGACATATTGCCCAATATTTCGGAAGTTGGTACAGTCGACTAAAATTGGACTGGATATTTCTAACCAGCGGCGAAACATTATTAATTGCCGATACGTCAACACCCCGAAGGAAATGATTTCGGTTTTAAAGTGAAAAAAAAAAAAAAAAGAACGAAAAAAAAAAACAAGAGAAAACGCAAATCGTACGACTTTTCGTTTCATTTCTTTTTTCTTTCCTTCTTCTTCTTCTTCTTATTTCTTTAACTCTACGTACCCTAGAGTCGGTCATTTAGGGACAGAGCTGTTCTAAAGATGATATAGGATAGAACGAATTAATTTAGTAATCGGAAAAGTCGCGCGAGAAGGGGGTTCTTCCGCTTACGGAACCTTTCCTTCGCCTAGTTAATCAAATCCTCCCCTTTTTTTTTTTTTATTACTCACTCTCGACGTCCTTGGGGCTGAGGTCTGCCTGTAAAATAAAACACATATTTTTTAACGGATTTCTCCTAAATGCCATCCTGTCATCCTTATCCTTATTCGAGTATAATTCGGCAGCAAAAGAAAAATATTTGATCGAGTCGAGCGATTTGCGATTTTGCCACGATCACTGAATCATGACCGAACGTTCGAATTTAATTGTCTTAAGAATCTCGATTGATTAAATGAAAGATCGACGATCGATAGACGACGAGAAAGTACGGACTCACCATCGTTGATCGTCCGGTGCTTCTATGGGATGCTGATCTCACGGAGGTAGAAACAGAAGTGGTACCGGGTCTTACCAAATTTATTCATTTTATTTCTACAGATGGCGCGACGATCTGGATAGACGAGAAAGATCATGCTGAAACAAAGTCATCTCGACTAAGAAAAGAGAGAGAGAGAGAGAGAGAGAGAACATTGGCAACGTTGCGGTCCAAAAACAGTTCGAGAAGAAGGAGCTCTGTGCCTCGAGTGTGCTTCCTACTACGATAAATGGTTTTCAACGTGGGCATTCTCGGTGGTACATCAGGGTTGCCAGATCTGCAGTGACGTTGAAAAAACTGACATAATGAAAACACTCGTGTATATCGATTCCGACGACCTTCGATGCTTCGGATCCTCGATATATACGGGAAGCGGCGATTTTTACGAAACGGGGATCTGCCAGATCAATTCTACGATCGCAATACGATCGCTATACGTACATAATCGTATGTACATAATCGTGGCGAGTATGTGTGTTTGGGAAACGATCATAGAAACTGACGACGCAATGTTCAATGTATCTTTAAAAAAGTATAATAAAGAATTTTTGTAGAAATTGCCAAGACACTTTTCAATTTCATTCCTATCTCTTTTCTTTTCTTTACTTTTCTTAACGCGACGCCTTTTCCTCCCCCTCGGACGTAATTCCGTCGGAGGACTATGCGACGATCGGACTGCCCGCCGGCTATTTTTACTTGCTCGGCACCGTCGGCACAACCGATCGACGCTACGTTCATCGCGGAGCGTCGCGTTGCTAGAAAATAGTACTATCGGAGCGAATATGTAGGTAGGTAGATAGGTAGGTAGGTAGGTAGGTAGGTACGTACGTATGTATAAAGAAGAAAAAAAAAAAAAGAGAGAAAAAAAATGGAGAAACGCTTCCAAAGTCGCGCCTCGGTTCTCGAACGAAAGCGTCCTATCAATTCTTTCCACGCTTGAATCTCTTTAGAAAGAACCTCTTGAGCCTTCGACCCAAGCTCTCCCTTTTCTTCTTCTTCTTCTTCTTCTTCTTCTTTTTCTTATTATTATTATTATTATTATTATTATTATTATTATTATTATTATTATTATTATTCGACTTGATTTTCTTGTCGGCTTCTTTCGTTTCCAAGGAAAAATCATGAGTTTCTTCGATCTCGTCGATGGACGTTCGCTGTGCCGGATAATCCGTTACATTATCCTCGAGATAAACCTCGTCGAACGAAAGATTCCTCGAGGAAGAGGCACCCGACATCATCATCGACGACTTCGGTTCGTCCCTGTCCTCGTCGACGAATCGTCTGATCGATCGAGATTCATCTACGAGGCTCTCGTGCGATCCTTCGTTATCTTCGATTATCCGAATCAATTTCTCCTCCTGTTCCTCCCAAATCGTTATCTCTTCTTCGAGCCTTTCGTTCGATTTGCCAGCGTCATTGCGATTTGGGGTGGTCTCCTCGATCACTGTCTCCAATTCCTCGATCATTCGGTGGAGCAGATCGACGGATACTTTGGCGGTGGCATCGTTGGTGGTACCGGGTTCCTCCCTTTCTATACCGTACGTCGTCGACTTTGTACGTTTCTTCATCGTAGACTCGGCATCGTACGCGATCGGCTCGACGTCACCCTGACCTTGTATGTCGGACATCTCGACGACTTCGACCGCATCGTCGATACATGCATTTCGTCCCATCTATTTCGATTAATGAAAGCAAAGTCGATGAATGTGATGTGCTCGATATATATATATACATACATATATATATATATATATATATATATATATATATATATCGGTATATTATTCGTGATGAATTTGGATCGTTCGAATTGGGATCGGTCGGTCAATTTTTCTTTGCAAAGAAATAACGTTAATGGATTTATTTTCATCATTTTTATTATTTTTTTTTTATTTTTCCTCTATCTTTTTTCTTTTTTTCCGCTTACGCGCTTAATACCTGGCGTTCCAAAAGTGACATGGGACGCGTCGATATATAAGACGAGTCACCAATTTGCACACCGCGTAGGCCATGGACCGTAATCCCTGTAACTACCTTTCCTTCCCCCTCGTCGTAGCCCATATACGTTTCGCTTCGTTGCGTATGACTGTGCGACACTTCTGCGTGAAAATAAACCGATATAAGAGGTACCTACCGACGTGTCAAAAAACGATCGTAAAGATTTCCTTTATGACCTTTTTTGAATCGTATTTTAATTTTATCAAAAGCTTCGAATACTATCCGATCTATCAGGCCTCGCGCGAACGTCTCCACCGTACCTTGGGACATTCTAGACGCTCTAGATTGGGAAATTAATAATATGCGTTTGACAAATTGCGATAGACGGCCGTCGTCGATGATCGTCGTCTTGCACATATCCTGTTAATCGGCTATATTCAGTTATCTTAAGTCGCGAGTTCGAAATGGTCGAATCTCGAAAAATTAATCCATAAGGAAATACGAACAACAATTGTTGAATATATTCACGTATGTTTTCCCGATCGGGACCGTTTATACAAACTCGTCAATCCCTCGTAATTATTTTTTACGCTCTCTGTGTAATTAAATTTATCAATTAACACGAAGTATAACGTCCGTCGAGGCTCCTTCGATCGCATGTACGATTTGATATAAGAAAATGAAGGGTCGGGCCGGAATAAGGCATACGAGCCGAGATAAGAAATGCCCTCGTGCGATAACGCGATCTACAATAATATAACGTCCACCGTTGAGATGCGTCGACGTTGAAACTTAAAAAATTTCGATTAGTTAAGATTTCCATTAGATGGTAGAGTTAAAAGATAATATTACGTCGTTGTGGAAAAGGTCGCTCGTACGAAATAAGGAATACGAACGAATATTAAGATGGTAAATAAAGTACTTACTTAAGGTGAGTAAAATGGGTTGCGTCTGGAGAGTAAAGTTTAAGTACGGGTGGGTGGTTCGACCGACCGACCGACCGACCGACCGACCGACCAACCCCCATCCTCTCGGGAGAGTAGGGGTGGTCCAGCGAGCAGATTCCTGGGCTGATCGATGAAACGACCGGCGCATTGGATTTTCCGAGAGTCGCGCGCGCACATTCCCATCGTTTCCACGGCGTAGCTAACGTCCCTCCACGCCTCTCAGTTAGTCACGATCCTGGCGTCGTGGTGCATCACCCTCCGGTGTCCGTACTACTACCTGTCGAACGAAAATCACGCAAGTGTGTCACTAGGCCAAGAGATTGCTTACTGGCAGGCACGTGATAACTATTTCCTTCCGATAACTTTGCTCCTGGTTTATCATCGCGCACCCATAGTCCCGTCCGACACCTCTACCGCTATAAACCTCTAACTTCTCCGACAGTGCCTTCTTCTTCGTTACTCGCGCGAAACCTATGGCCGATGGCGTAAAAGCCCCGTTATACGACCAACGAGGACGGATTCTCAAGCGAGAAGAATATTTAAGCGGTTGCTCCGATCCTCGACGTTCATCCTCTAACGCTTGCCAATAATTTGGGTACGTAATTTCCCCGTTGGGCGTCTACCATTGGCCGTAAATTCGTAGGAACGCTTGCGATCGAATTGCGGCAATACGCGGCTACTTTACTTATCGAGTTATTCTAAAATTTACCTTAAATTAATTCGATGGAAGAGATTTACGAAAGGTAAAACACGTGACGATGGTGTGTGACAGGCCATGCCGACGGCATGGGATCGATCGATTTTCTATTAGCAGAACTTGCGTCGCAGAACGTTCCGATACGTAAAACGTAAACACGTTTTACAGGTGACACTCGTAGAAAATTATGGAGAGACGTCGATCCATCAATGGCAGCCTCAATGAACATACTCTACCTATTCCGGTTCAGATGTTCCTCTGGCAACAGCTAAGGTACGAGACGGTTTTCCTATCTTATCGCCGTCGTCGAGATGAAAAAAACAAGAAAAAAAAAAAAAAAAAAACAAATTGCGGAAGAAATTTCTTAAATAGATATATGCCACACGTTGCAGGCCTTTCATACGAATGAAACTTGGAAAATTACACGATACATCCTGCATGGTAATATTTTCGATCGAAAATTAATCAAAATTAAATAGATATTTTTGGAGATCGAGCGAGTCAGAGCCGTAGAACCAATCGGAGATAGTTGACGACACTCGCTCGATTCCCAGTTTTATCTCTTTTCTTTTTCTTCTTCTCGATTCTTTTTCCTTTCACGCGGCCACCTTTACTCGTGGCCATCTCCAATTCCAGTTGTGTCAACGCGTGCCGGGCCATCACGTAAGTTGACTAGAGATCCATAATAAATGTTTGTTCGATCGATCGATCGATCGATCGATCGATCGACATTAATTGCTCTTCCTTGCCTCTTTTTATATATATATATATATGTGTGTGTGTGTATACGCATTATCAGGAGATGAAGGAAGCCTGCACGGTCAGTATGTTTGAAATATAAAAAATGGAAAATTCGTCAGTTCATTCCGACAAGAGTGAAAGTTTGTCTTTCATACGGCGCTTTTTGCACTCGCGTAGTCTCTAGAGAAAGTGTTGGTCCAAAATCTCCACAACGATCTGCCGCCGTCGTTGAGCATAATATTGGGCGCGGTGCCACGTTGGCGTTTGATTCAGGCAGCACTACCTTACGTTCTTCACGCGACAGCCAACCTTTTGCACAATAGGTGAGCACTTTCGTCCTAGTACACATTTTCCCCGCTTCCCTTCCGACCCGCCCGCGCGACACTTTTTAACAGAGTGACACCGTACCTACCATTTGGCACCGCTTTTCGCGCAAACGCTCTCTCATCTCTTGCTCTTTAAGGAAGGATCTTCAAAGTCTCGGTGCAATGGAAACGACCCTTCTTTATATCCTTCATTGGATCCTACTCGATTCCGCCGAGGAGTGTGCCGAACCCGACGTCGATTCGGGAAATCCATTCCATTATTTATTTTCGATACCGACGATGACGGTGAGCATAGATCAACGTCGCTTATTCGAAATCGTTACTTACATTTTATGCCATTCACGATGGATCGCCGTGGAGCGACGGTGCCGCGTGCGCTTATGCTTTTTTTCATTTCCAGCTGTTCGTCTATCTCTTCGCTCCGCTCTGCAATTATTTAAAGGACATCGATTTCAAGACGAATTTGCGATTGGAAAATGGATTAAAGATTTGGACTGCGATGTACGAATGTCGGCATCCCGATACAGCCTGCTTCACGGCCCATTGTCGGGTGAAGCCTCGGGTATTGTGGAGTCGATCTTTCAAATTCGTTCAACATCATCAAATGCCGGACGACGTTTTCGTCGGCGGAAGTGAGTAACGATGGTAATCCATCGATCGTTGGATCGTTCCTTCCCTATTTAAACCGATATGATAACGTTTCCGATTGCAGACAGCGAGAGCCCGCATAGTCAATCGGTGGGTAATACGTTGACCGATCAGAATAATATTCCTCAGAACGTTTCTCAGAGTGTAACGAGGCAGGACGAGGAAGTAAGTTACGGCCGATAAAGAGATTCCTGCTTATGATATTATTGAGATGCTGATATTATTATATTATTGATATTATTGAATTAAAGGAAACGAAAACACGTAATGTTTGCTTTTCGATAGAGTCCTTGGGTATCTTCGCCAAAGGATACCGCATTTCCGGAGACAATACCCGAGGAAACTTCTGGCGCCGAAGACGAGCACGTGGTAAATGAACCATTTCATTCTCTGGGTGCATCCATGCTGCACGGACGTTCTTCCTTTTCTGTTTCTTCTTCTTCTTTTCTTTTTTCCTCGTTCATTTTTCTTTTCTTCCTCTTTCTTCTTTTCTTTCCTCTAAAGTAAATTAGACTTATCATTTTACTCTTTTCTCTTTTCTTCTTTTTTTTTTTCCTTTTTCATTCTTTCCACATCTCTAGGTTATATTCAGATTGTCATCGCTGAGCGAATCCGATAGAGGAATCGAGGGGGTAAAGGAAGTGTCGACCATATTCGCCGTGAGTTGTTTAATCGCAATTAAAGTTACGCGAGATAAAATATGGAGCGATGCATTGTCTTTTACCGACGTAGGATGAAACGAGCATATTTCACGTTGCCATGGGTAGAAGTACCGGCTCGTCGAAGCCTACCCTCACGATAGAGAAAGTGACAGCAATTTCCGGATTGGATTCTTGCAGGCAATATTACAGGAGGCCCTCACAAAGAGCGAGGTTTATCCTTTTCGTCAATAATATCATATAAATTATTCTTGGATAATATACTTGAAACTAATATTATCGATCAAGTTTCGACGAAATTAAGAGTCGCCAAATAACACTTGCAGTACGGAGAAAGAGAAGGAGAAGGAGAAGGAGAAGGAGAAGGAGAAGGGGAAGGAGAAGGAGAAAGAGAAAGAAGAAAAGGCATCTAAGACGGAGAAAGAGGCGGAGAAGGAGAAAGGCCATTCGAAAGCATCGGGTCAACGTCAAAGCTCGCCTTCCGATACGTCAGGACAGACGGCCGATCATATTCTCGAGATCGATATTCGGGCAGCAACGTTTCTCGACGTAGCTGTTCTTAGATGTCTCTTCGTGCCCCATTGGCAAGAGGAAGGAGTATATTGGGCCTTGCAGTTTTTATACCATCGGTATAGAAATATCTCATTGGTTACTAACGATTGAAAGAATTAGGAGAAAATTTATTAACGACTCGTTATCGTTAAAAACTATATGTACCGTAGGTTACGTAGAATAAATGAGGAAAGTTCGGTGCAACAGATGCCTCGTCGACGTAGCAACTCCTTGCCGATACCAAAGATCGAGGTCTCCATTTATCAGAGTCCCGAGAGCAAAAAGAAAGACGTTTCGAAAGATTTCATAGAGATTCCAGAAGTACGAGATGTTTCTTTGCTGGCGGGTATATGAAAACACTAAGTTACACGTGGCAGTTTTGCCTTTTACACATATCCGTTGTCGTACAGGGTTCGGCACATTTTCAGAATTACCGTGTCTGACCTGCAAAGGTCACGACGGAGAGTCCAGCCATACGAGACGCGCCAGCGAAAAGACGAAAAAACGTATGAAAATGGCTGATCTCAAAGCTTTCGTCGAGACAAAGATACTGTCAAAGTCGGAAAAAGCCCTTGAGAAGATTGGTCAGGAAGAGCATAAGATGATATTCGAACCGGTAATCTTAAATCTCTTTTATCGTACACTCATATTCCTTTTCTCTCTCTCTCTCTCTCTCTCTCTCTCTCTCTCTCTCTCTCTGTGTGTTTCATTATCTTTTCATGTATCAGGAATGTCATAGGAGCCTTGATACCGGTGACGACCACTTGACGAGACCAACATCGACGAGTTCGAAAATCTTTGAGGCGAAAGACGTCGATCATATGAAGCATCCAACTAATTTGATTAAAGGAAAGAGCATGCCAAGTTTGAGGTAGGCTTACATATTTGCGCGCTTCCAAAGACTCTAGATTTTCGTTTCTTCTATTGTATTCTTATACGATTTTTCTCTCTTTAACTTTTGACTTTACTCGTTGGTCCATACGTATATACGGTATATACATACATATTACATAGGTAGGCATTTGTTTCTGATAACGCTAACGAACAATTTTCTGTCACGTAACGTTAGTACCGTTATAGATTATTGTATGATGTATGTATGTATGTATGTATGTATGTATGTATGTATGTACGTACGTACGTACGTACGTATGTATGTACACCAGTGTCTCTGCGTAGACTAGGATAAAATATTATAAAAGATTCGAGTTAAAAATGTCCTAGAGGAAAGAAAGGACTTTTCGTTGCGCTTAGGCTGTTTGCAAAAAAGATAAGCGTTTCTTTAGAGCGACAGTTATTATTTCATGTAGACTATGATCAGTGTATTGGGTATTCGATCGTTGTTTTCGAAAGATCGATCAAGTATGTAAAAGTAAGACGACATAGAAAGTTACAATTTGACACGAGAAAGCGACTTAGATAATAGCATCTTATTTAATGATCGAAACAAGTCTTATACCCTAACGCTGAGGGGCTCGTGCGATCGAACGACAGGTGGTCAAGAGTCCTATAAAATCAGTGCTTACTAACATATTGATAAGCCTATCGTAAAAACTTGTGCGTAATGTCTATCTCTGTATGTGTCTCTTTTCTCTCTCTCTCTCTCTCTCTCTCTCTGTCTCGTTCGCCCTTTCACCCCCGAACTCGTGCTCAGCTGCTTGATTAACGAGCTGACCGCGGGAGGGTAAGTCATCAACGTCACTCGGAGGAAGTTACGTACTGCCAATTCGGTTCACACTGCTTCTTTTACGAGCTTCTCGCTTCCGGTAGGGCGCACATTTATCCCTGAAACATGGTTACACAAAATAAGAAAAAAAACTCGCACATCAGCACTTTAACATGGTATCCGAGGAAATGCATCACGCCCTTTACTCTCTCTCTCTCTCTCTCTCTCTCTCTCTCTCTCTCTGTCTCTCACTATCGTGTGCCATTACATACACAGTTTCGGTCTCTCGATCCGGGGCCCTTGCTTCCCGGGGGGTTTATCGCACACCGAACGCAATTATCAATTCCTACATAATTATCAATTCTTAGTTCCACACTATTCGCTTAAAACAGAAACGGTAAAGCATTTTTGATTATAGAGTTTTCATTCCCCAAATGCACAGTGCGTGTAACGAAGCCGACTTCCATTTTTTTTTTGTAAAAAAAAAAAGAAAAAAAACAAAAAAAAACTACTCGCTTCCCAACGCCCAAAAGAAAGCATCATTGATCGTCGCGCTTTTGCATATTAACCGCCATGCCATGTAATCATGCATTCGTCGCCACGTTATATACGTTGCAATAGAAAAAAAAAAAAAAAAAAAAAAAAAAAAATGGTTTTACTAAGCAATAAATGGCAATTTGTACATACTAGTGCATGCAATTAGATGATTCGATCGACGTTGCTTCAAATTCGATCGGAAAGTTTAACGGAGATGTGTGAATCCATATTTTACCGGACGAACAGGTAATTTCTAACACCTGCGTAGCCTGAAATTAACGTTTATCGAATTTGGAGCAATAAGAAGAGTGTTGAGACTGAATTGAAAAAAAAAAAAAAAAAAAAAAAAAAAGAACAAAAGAAAAGAAAAAAGAGAAGAAAGAACGAAAAGAAGAAAAACGAGAAGAATATCGAGCATGCTTCGCGGAACAAGAGGCACACGATAGTAGATTAAGGATGTAGTGCTTGATTAGGGCTCCCGTTTTTTTGGCAAGTGTGGCATGGGGTAATAAGAAATATTTTTATCGCTATAATTTTCTGATCGATCCTAAATCGTAGGTATGTCGGCGACACGCGTATCGAGAGGAAACAAGGTCGGTTTTATAGTCAATCCTATACCGCACCAAACCCTATAATCACCGTCACGGAACACACGCCTACTCCGTCACCGGATTATATGAAACGGCAGGTAAGAGCGATAGGCGAGATCTCCTTTCGTACCCTTCGTACTCTATAACTCGTCGTTCTTCCTCGCGTCGGAGTAGAATTAACACGGATAACAATTTCCGACAATATAATCTCCCATAAGTTTCGCGGTATATCCTCGTTCTCTATTGATCATTTCGAAAGGGATCGATCGACAGTCAATTGGATGCTATCGGCATGCACGGTGGTAGATTGGACTTTGAGAGAAAGCCGAGCCTTACGAGATCACAAACGGACTCTAATATCACTTATATGAGCGACGAGGTGCCGGAAGCTCCTGGTTCAGGTTGTTATATCACTAAGGAGGGCGATATCGATTATCAAGTGGTCTTGAAGGTAAAAGCGCCAAGATTAACATTTCTATCCTTTATGCATGCTACGATATCGGTGAATTATTTTAACTCGCCCCCTTCTGTCATTTGTATTTTTTAGGCCGTTAATTCGATCGCATTACGTGACAATACTTGTTGCACGGCTCGCGTCTGCGAAAATATTCTAAACCTCGTTGAACTCTTAATGGACATGGGAGTGATGAGGCAATGCCTTCGAGACGAGACCATGGGTAGCAATGCAGGTACGACGAAGTAATTCATATGGTATCCGAAAGCATATATATAAAAATATAAAAGTTATGTCGTCGATGGCAATAATAATAATAATAATAATAATAATAATAATAATAATAATAATAATAATATGTAGAATAATATTGGGTATCGGATTAGGATCGGGTACGGGAATGGAGAAACCGGAATCCGTACGAAGGCAGGACTCTCCGGTGAACGAACAAGATCGTAGGCATGATTCCGATGGAAAGCACAAACCAACGGCTCATAATCTTTTAATGAATTGCGTGATCAGAGTACTGAAACATTTGGGTTGCCCGCACGGATGCTCCGAGGGAATTCGCGGACCCCACGCGGACTTTTGTCGTTCTCAGGGGCAAACGATATTGGGAAAATTACATCGGGCGAGTTTCAAGCAATTTTCCAAATTCCTAAAGACGATGATACGCGAACAACCGATCTCCGAAGTCTTAGACTTTTTTCATGCTTACGTTGGCTTCTGCGTCGATCCAACTTCCTTGCTATCCCCACTGAGTGAGTAAATCCAAACGGAAGCGAACGATGCCTTCGAGTATCGCTGATCAGTTGTAAAATATCTAATAGATCAGAAACGAGGTTCCAACAAGTCACCGGACGTGGCATCCCAAGGTGGCTACGCGACGAATTTCGGTGCCGGCTCGATGGGCACCGGCGGTGGTGGTGGTGGTGGTGGTGGTAACGTCGGTACCGCGACTTCTGCGTCTCACGCAACAGGAACGACGACGACGACGACGACGACGACGACGACGACGGCGACGACGACGACGGCGACGACGACGATGGCGACGGCGACGGCGACGGCGACGGCGACGGCGACGGCGACGGCGACGACGACGACGACGACGACGACGGCGACGACGACGACGACCACAGGAAGTATAAATATCGGAGCGATAAACGCGTCCTACGGCACAGGTAGTCACGGCATTCGCGGCATCGAGGGCCAAATAATGAATTGCGTTTTCAAGACTCTAGTTACTCGCTTCGTAAACTCTACGAAAGAATTAAAGTCCCAAGAAAATATTGGCATTTATTGCGACCTCAGGCAATTCATGACTTACGTTAAGGAGGCCCACGGTGGTATATTTCGACGTGTGGCTTTGAGCGGCATTTTAGATTCCACCGATCGTCCGAACAAACGTTGCAACAGCAACGTCCAAACCACTCGGGTCATCAGGCACATACACCAATCCGATTTGGAGGAACAGGCGGACATCGGTGGCGAAACCTGTTACACGGTAGACGATAGGGGTACCAGAAAATTTCTTTTCAAGAAGAGAAGTACTTCGTCGACTTGCGCAGTAGGTTTCTTCTCGTTTCAATCTTTCTACCATAGGCGTGTATAATCGCGCTTATATTTAATACGCATTGCCCTCGATCTCTATCAGAGTCTACTCGAAACCGAATTGAACGAGGAGAATACGAAAATAAGCCAGAGCCCATTGGGTAATTTGCGAAAGAAACAGCACGTATTGACACCTAGACAGAGCGAACGCAACTTAGGAATCGGGGAATACTGTTTCGCATCAGGAAAAATACGAAAGTCGACTCGTTTTCAAATCGGTGGTATCGGTGAGTTACCGCGATTTTCTTCTTTCTTTCTTTTTCTACTTGTTTTTTTTTTTTTTTTTCTTTTCTTTTCTCGTTCCTCGTTAACGACCAATTTGTTGATTCGGTTTACAGTAAATTGGTTTCGAAAGGAGTACGGGAGGACCGATTCCACGGATAGCCACGAAAGTAGCGAGTCACCCACGGACGGTAGCTTCGTAAGACAACCGAGTCTACATTATTACGGGCATCACCGTAGTACGTCACGGACTAGTCGCGGGTAATTATCTCGACAATCGTCTTTGACAAAAGGGAGATGGCAAGATCGTCGGGAAAATGAATGAGATAGAATTTCGTTCCGTTTTATTTTCCGACAGGGTCGGACAAACCCTACAAAAGGCGAGGCGCCGAATGGAGGATCAATTGAACAAAATCGGTTTTGGTAAGAGCAAGAAAAAGGAAAGTTTGGAAGAGCCAACCGGTAGCTGTGAGTAATCTCGATACTCGTCCGCTTCTATTATTTCTTCGAATAAACGACCAAAAAAAAAAAAAAGAAAAAACTATTTCACGACAGATTTTAGCAGAAGAAATTCGATGGAACTGGGCGAGGCTTCGAGGGAATCGGAATTCGTAGTTTTGAAAGAAAGAAGATTGGTACCTCGCACGGCCATATACGACGGAATGCTCAGATTTTCTTTCCTATTGGAAACGTGCCAACCTGGCTCTGTACCCGACCACCACTTGATGGCGGCTATATTAGACCTTGTAAGATAACAAATTGCACGTTATACGCGTAATATACCTAGGACGTTTTTCGAAAATAATCGAACGAAGAAACCAATAAGGAACTTGACGGACTTTATCGTCATTTTATTTCTTCTTCTACCAGCCTTACGCACCCGTAGTCGCCCGCGCCTGTTTGATATTGGAATGTGCCCACCTTGTTCATCAGTGTAACAAAGGGCACTGGCCGACGTGGATGAAATTGAACTTTCCCATGTTCCGACCGTCGGTACCGATTAATAATCGTAATGCGTCGACGGCAATGAGGCGAATCCATGTATTGCAGAGAACAGCGGGGAAATTATTTTATCAATGGGCGGAGGTCTCTCTCGATTTTTTATAATCGGACGTTTGAATTGCACGCACACACGCGCGCACACACACACACACACACACGCACGCACGCACGCACGCACGCACGCACGCGCGCACACACGCACACACACACACACACACACACACACACACATGTAGAATACACTGCTGTCGTATTAGAACGAATGATAAAATTTCGACATTCTGTGATGGACCAGGGGATAATTTTGAACAGGCGATAGGCGCGAGACTGGAGGAACTGCTGATCGAGGATAAGCAAAATATCGATCAGGTAATTGCAATGGTTTCCGATGAAAACAAGCAACGTGACTTGACGATCGAAGACGAAGAGGAGGATTTTCTTGACGAGGCTAGCATAAATGGCTACGGATCGCAGTGTCCCGTGGCGTTGCGCCTGGTCGCTTGTATACTTCTTTTGGAGGTAACGGCCTTTCTCAGGGAAACTTATCAGACGTTACCGAAATCCAATAAATTATTGACGAAAGAACGACCGCCACCGTGGGAGAGAATGTACAGCAGGGAAGCGAATCGAAGATGGAGCGTAGCCCTCTCGTCTATGGGCCATTCTCAAACGTCGGCTCAAAGTCTTCAATCGATAGCTGGCGATCGCGAAGTGACCGGTGAGTCTAACGGATTGGACATTTAATTGACGCAACTTGTAACGGGATTATTATTAACGAGCGTTGATAATAAGTGTTAACTCGTTTCTGTGTTATCAGCCGAACGTAAGATCAGCTTCATCCTTTACGAGCCCGACAACGAGTCGGAAGGAAGTAGCAAGTCTACGGTGACGATTCAAGGAGAGGAAGCACCGAATATCGATAAGGATAAAGGGAAGCGGGCTCAGGCACCCCAAGGTAGGCCATTTTTGTTGCGCCGTGGTACCGGTGGCAACGCCACTGGTTCGTTTAAGAAGAGGAGCCTGAAATTACGCCGTGGTACCAAAGAGGGCAAGGACACCGAGTGCGAAGCATGTAAGAAATACGTTTCAAGTGAATATCGACCGATCGCAACTTTTTTGTTTTTTCTTTCTTTCAATCGAAATGAAAGAAAAAAAGAAAAAAAAAAACAAACAAACAAACGAAAGGAATAAGAAAAAATGCCAGGCCGAAGTGGCCGAAACGATTCACTATGCTTTTTCTTTACGTAGATACGGTTAAACGGGCCGATTCGATACAGTCGAAAAGAAAAGTAAGCTCATTGTCCGACAGAAGCGACACCTCCGAGCCTGGTGGTTTTTTAGCTGGCGAGGTCAGCGGGGAGGAGTCACCTGGTATTCTCAGCGACGATCAGCCCCCGGAAAGTCCCAGCGACAGTAACGAAACGGATGAAACCAATAAAAACTTTCCATGGATGAAGGTGCTCGTACAAGTATCCAATTCATTTAATTTTTATTGCTCCCATCAAAACTTTTGCCATCCGTTTTGCCATCGCCGTCAAATGCGTGCCAGCAGCAGGCTTATTAAATCCGTCAGGAAGATTTACGGCGAGGAATTTGGTATAATCAACGGTACGGGTATGTTCGATCTCGATACCGAGAAGAAAGAGGACGGCAAGAAAGAGAAACGGAGCCGTAAGGTTTCCGAGCAAACTAGCACCCAGGTATCGCCCGTCAGGAGGAAGGATAGCGTAGGACGGAAGTACAAGTAAGTTATCGTTTCCTCCGCATTGTAATAATTAAATCGACATGGTGTCACGTTTCCCGAGTAAAATAAATGCGAATCGTTTTCGAAGAATCGAAAAGAATTTCGACGGATCCCAGTCGGGTCGATTCTGTCAAAGGGACTCGTCTAAGGACCTAGCGGATCAAGACTCGGGAGACAAAGGGAAGGAGTCGTCGAAAAATTTCAAGGCAAAAGGAAATTCGGAAGCCGAGGCCCCGCCGATCCTAAAGTACATTAAGACGCAAGTAAAGAACGCTTTCCACGCCCCTATAGCGACTCTTGTAAAAGGTGCGGTCGTTATGACCGAAGATCTGTTCGTCGACGTTCTACCGGTAGCTTGGGAACTCCTTTTGGAGTCCAATCAAGAGGTAGCGGCTTCCGCGGCGTCCCTATTCATAGTAGCGGCTGTAAGAGCACCGAATCAGGCCAGCGAAATAATGAACAACGGTCTTCAACACAGTAATTCGTCGGTACGAATAAATGCTATATTGAGATTTCAAGTTTTGTGGAAATTGCGTTACCAGGTGTGGCCTAGAATGGAAGAAGCGGCTCACATGACTTTCAAAGTTCCACCGCCTGGAATAGAATTTACTTTGCCATCCCCCAAAATTGGGATCGAATCATTGCCGGTAGTAGATCCACCTTGGATGCCTCAAGTCAAAACGAAGGTCGAAGAGGTCACCATCAATCAGGAGCGTCACGTAGGTCCATCGCCTAGCGCACCGATCCTTTTAAATGTCTTGAAATATTTTTCAACGTTAATTCTCTTCCCAATCCCATCATTGTATTCAATGCTTTTGTACTTTTGATATGACAGAGATCATTGGTGACGGCGACTAAAACACGAAAGAAACAACAGACCGAGTTAATAAAGAAAGCTCTGCAGGCGCAAGACGACAAGAAGAGAGAGGAAAGAGAAAATTTTTTGATAACAACGATACCGATTACCGTTCAAGCGGCATACGAGCCTAGCCCGGTGGGAGATGATCACGACGAAGGTATATTTACGCAGTATATGTATGTGTACGCACACACACACACACACACACACACACACACACACAGATAGATAGATAGTGAAATACTTTAATTAGACGATGCGTTGCTCTTACACTTTTATCTCCTTATGTACGGGCGTGTAAATGACACGTATAAAACGGGTACGCGCGGGTTTAGGTAACGTTGGAGACGAGGACGGTGCCGAGGCGATGCCCAGAAATACTCAGCATCATGGACAATCGGCTCTGTCATTGTTTCCATCCTCTTTGTGTTCCGCCATCGTTCAAATAATACATTTATTGGATAACGCCGCCGTGTCCGACGATGGAAATGCTGTTTACGAAGTTGCCTATCAGGTATAACTTTACAAAGTCTCCGTAGCCGGTGTTATTACGATGAAATTTAATGAGGTCTATATATATTAAATGATTAGGTGATATGGGGATGTCTCGTAGAAGATAGCGCGCTCTTCCTTCGTTACGTTTTGGAACGCCTTACAAGGGACAGGCAAGAATTGATGTTTAAAATTCTACGTCATCTGATTAGATTTGTCCCAAAGCTACCGCAGCAAGCAGCGTTTGCTTTGTACAATTACATCATAGGGTATGTGATGTTTTACGTTCGTTCGCCTCACGAGGAAGGGCAGAAATTGATTGGCACTGCTCTATCTATTTTATGGATGGTACGTTACCGTTTCCGATACGCGCGCATATACGTATACGTATACAAGCAATTATCTCCAATTGCCCTCTGTGCCCAGGTCGTCCACAGTGTGCACGGTATAATGTTCAAAGATCTAAAACAGATCCTTCGCAAAGAACAATGCGACGCTTCGATTTTGCTGACCGCAAACGTGCCTTCGGCAAAAAAGATTATCGTTCACGGTCCCCAGGATCCCGACGCTACCGGGATACCGTCTCAATTTCCGGTACAGGAGGACACACAGTTTTGTCAGATACTCCGGGAATCGTTGGACTTTTTTGGAATCGAAGAAGCCAAGCACAAGGAATACTTTCTTGTAGACTATAAAACACGTAAATATATATTATCATGAAATATATTTATATACTGGCACGAAATAACACTTATCCATAACTTATCCGATCGTTTGACATCTTTCTAGATCAGATACACAATCCGTCGTCGTACGTTCGAGATTATTACTTCTTTAAAAGATCTCAGTATCCGCAGATCGAATTGGTCCATATGAAACCGGAGGACGCATTTAACGCGCTTCAGCGACAAGAGCTTGTTCACAAGTTCGTCGAAATCGGTAAAGTTCTATTGACATGGGCAATATTGAAGAACGTTGACATGGTCGTACAGAGGGTCGTATTCCTGCACGAGGAACTTATGAAATTACCATCGTTTCCTAGAAAAGCTTTGGAAGCGGACTTGGATCTTTACAAGGGTGGCGAGATTGGCAGGGTAAGCGGAAAATATATATATATATATATATATATATATATATATATATGTGTGTGTATATATATACACAATTTGTAGTCGCGCGCTCTTACTTGATTCTAGAGCGTAAAATTACTTTCGCAGGAGCTTCTTGGATTGGACGTTATGCATAAATTCATGTGGGTCAGACTGATAGCCAGGATGTTCGAGGCAATGGCCGGGAACTTTGCTTACTCCGGGGACATTCATTTATTTTTGAACGTGTTAAATGGCGCCGTTATACTTCATAGCGAGGATTCGTGCATTTTACGATACGTTATCGCGACCTACATAAATGCTGCGCATAATTTTAAAAATATATTTTCAACCAATGGCTATCTCCTGATAATGCCGACCTTGCTACAATTGTACGCGACTCATCAGGCTAACAAATTGGTAACTACTACGGTAGAATACGCCGTTAAGCAGTTTTACTTGATGAACAGAAAACCGTTCATCCTTCAAATGTTTGGAAGTGTATCGACGATATTGGATACCGACGAGACGAGCGTCCACGGCGAGGCTCACAAAGTGAGCTTGCTTTCTTTTCTTTTCCATTTCATTATTATATCGTTGGCATCGTAAAGGGCAATCTTTCTTGCGTATAACGCGATCAGAGCGATTCGAGATGATCGATCGTCGTTTCCCTAGGTACCCTCGACTTGTCTTTTCAACCTGTTACTGAGTTTGGAAACGCCATCGCCCGATCCTTTAAATATCGGAGAGCTTGTCAAGGAAGAAAAGCCTTTAAAAGCCATCGACTTTTGTTACCACGACGAGAATGAAATGGTCACCGTTCTAGATTGCATATCGCTCTGCGTCATGGTTATCGCTTACGCCGCGGACTCCATTCGGGGACAACAGATGCTCGTAAGGGGATGGATGGATGGATGGATGGATGGATGGACGGACGGACGGACGGATGGATGGATGGATGGATGGACGGACGGACGGATGGATGGATACTCGATCGTTACGACATCGATTTAATCCAAGAGAGGTTATCGTCTTAACTTTATTTGTAGATAATACTCGAAGCGATATTGCCCTGTTACGTTCAACAAATTCAATCTCCCACTTACAACAAGGAGGGAAAAACCGAGAAAGAAATAATCAATCAATTGGCTATAGCGGTTAAAACGTTGGTTAATAATTCGGAGGCACTAACCAAGTAAGTACTCGTTGGCGGCGTTACGCGCGTTATGTATTTCATCGCGAATCGTGAATATACGAATTCCAATGTAAATGCAAAAAAAATCTTATATCGTTTCTCGACGTGTCCGAAACACCGGCCTTACCCGCCTCCTCCCAGGTATTACAATGGACCACAAAAGTCAAGCCCCGAACACAAGGGATCCAGTCAAAGAAATTACGGTAAAGGTCCTTGCTCGCCGGGCGTAGAATTTGACGACGAGCCGCATCCCACGAAGGCCCCCGCCCACATCGAACATTCCAAAGTGCGAAATTTGTACGATCGCGACGACGATGCCGAGAGTTCTCATAAAAATGAATTTAGGAGGCCGCGCGACACTCTCCTCAATATGGTAGGCGAATTCGTTGCCCGCTCTTCGGTCCGTTTGACCGAATTGAATAAAAAGTCTCAAGATGGCAAAACGATCGAGTTGCTTGACTCCAAGTGTCACGTGGTACGTTAAAGGGTTTACCGTATTTAATAAGTGGGCTATTTAAAATGTGCAAATGGTCGTTCGAATAATCGATTTCCGATACTATTTGTACGATAGCGATTGGCCGACATCGCCCACAGCCTCTTAAAAATTGCCCCTTACGATCCCGGAACGATGAGGTGCCGTGGTTTGAGGAGGTACATGAACGACGTCTTGCCATCCACCGAATGGTCCAACGACGACATGAGGCCGGCATTGACGATTATTTTACGAAGACTCGATAAAACATTCAGCAAGATACATAAAAAGGCGTCGATCAGACGAAATACCGACTGGACCGCAGCCAGCGATCTTTTGAAAGGCGTCTACGAGACCCTCGCAAGGTGCCCCTACATAGCGCACTTTCAATATTTGAAAACACTACTGAGTACATGTCAGGTGGTAACATAGGAATATATCTAATAATAACGATGATTATCGTCTAAAGTATCGCTTAATAGTTATTAACGTTTATGCCTTTGCAGTCTTTAATAATCGGCGATACTCCTGCCGAGGACGTAACCTCTGCCTCGTCGGCCGCGCTAATGAGTAAAATACCGCCGCAATATTTCTGTTCGACGGTCTTACGTCTAATAGCGTTACACGTCATTTCTCTTGGCGAGGGTTACTCTTTGGAGAACGTTTGTAACGGCCAAGCCATGTTTTCCAATCAGACCAAGACCGAAAATATGCTTCTCAATCTATTGATACCGTTGTTCTTGCGCGTCGGGACCGGACGAAAAGGTAAAACTATGCGATATGCTTCAATAAGTTTTCTATTTTTAACGAATCTAATTGAATGTTCTCGTTCATAACGATTTTTCCTAGACGTGCCAAAATTGAGACAGACGGACATAAGCTTCGCGTTAACGGCGGTACTGAATACCCTATGGCCCCCGACTACGAAGACGATACCGTTGACCGTTCAGACATTGAAAACCACTACGGATGCCAGACCTGGTAGTCTAACGTTCGCAGCAAGAGATTCGAAAACATTAACCAAAACGTCGTTAACTTTGTATCAGGTTGCCTTCTTAGGTGAGATAACAATACCGCGATGTTCGATCGCTCGATCGAAAAGTTGACAAATCAATTATCAATTAACCGTATACCCGATGCGAAACGTTGATCTCTATGTTCCATTATTGTAGCCCTTAAGATAATGACGATATGCTTCGAGACCGAATTAAAGATCGAATGGCCAAAGATCTTGCGTACTATGCGCTTGCTGAACAAACGAAATGAGGCGTCGATATACTTGTGGAACTTTATAGAATTCGTCGTTACTCACCGGACTGCATTATATATCCAAATGTTGCCATTCATCGTTCACAAGGTTAGTCAAACGCCTATTTCCGACCACGAAAGAACAATGCATAGCATCATACGTGAGAAAATCAACGGCAATGCTACGACCGTGCCTAAATCTCGTGGAACCCTCCTGACAGACCTAATTCACGAACTGAAGGATTTGAAAGAGGAAATAGAAAATCGGCGATTCGGTTTGTAGTTTTGCATTCTATTTGGTAATTTGGCAATCGTTTAAACGATACCAAATGTTAAATCATTGTCGTCGATCGACGCACGCCTACCTATACAGATGAATTACAACCCGAGCCAAAACGAAGCGTCGCGGACATGCATGCGACCGAGGGTCAACCTCGCACTCAGAGACCGTCTCTACTGATCGAACTGTTGACCGGTGATTTGGGATCTCGAACTCACATGAATCGGACCCCAGCGGAAACCCCGGTATCTCATTCGGCCGTATCGCAATCGATACCACCTCACTCCACTCTACAAACCGGCCACCCGAGTAGCGCTATTAAGATGTCAGCACCTACGCAAATATATACACCGTCGAACGGTACGCAAATTGCTCGTGGTACGTATTCGTTATCCGATAACGACTATCGTATTTACCATCATTACTCTATTTCCTGTCGTTACTTCACGTTGCATTATTAATACTAGGATCTATTTCGAGTATCAGCATAGGATCATCGACGTTGCGCGAGGCAAATGACATGGCTGTCGAAGAATTGAACGGCGAACGACAAGTACCCACAGGTATACCATATTTTCCAGCGAGATACTTTAAAATACATTATTATCGGGTATTGAATTCTATCGATGCAGCCGCAAGCCTCTGCAAGCAAATATATATTTTGCCATTACGTCGTGAACCTAACGGGCCAGTATGATAATTACACTGACTCTTACCACAGTTGGATCGAGCCATTGTCTATAGAACACTGAGGTTTAAATTTCGTTTTCGCGCGAAATTTTTCGCTCGCGTCCGTCTTATTTCTCTAAGCGTTTAGCTTTTCATGACAATCCGCATCGTTTCACTTTACTCCGTTACAGCGAGGCTTGCAACGAGGCTTTTTCTCTTTAGAAAAAAAAAAAAAAAAAAAAAAAAGAAGAAAAGAAAAAACCGAAAAAAGTATCTGCCAAATTTAAGACAAAAGAAAGAGTTCAACCCGAAAAAAAGCGTCAGGAGTTTTCTCTTGTATCGAGTGGCTCGTCGAATGTTGATTCGAATTTAATTCGTTCGTTTGGGCCTCTCTGTTCGGTCGTATGATTGACACACATTTATCATTGCGTTGCCTTTCATTGCTAGCTAGGGAACGAAGGTAAGCAGACCGATTCTACGTCAATAAATTCTGATTCGATCTACGATATATATATATATATATATATATATATATATATGTGTGTGTGTGTGTGTGTGTATATATATATATATATATATATATATATATATATATATATATATATATATTTATACCCCGCTAAAGTGTGTTACTCCTTTCACGCTTTTCATTTTTCGTAATCTTATCATACCTTGCTTCCCTTCTTTTTTCTTTTTCTTTTCTCTTCTTTTTTCATCTCGTATAAAATACTATCCAGATGAATGTTGCTGCCGTGAAACGGCTTGTAACGATGTCTATATAAACCTTTCTACGACGCTATAGCTTTTACGATGATCGTTGCTAAAGTCATTTCACGGTGCTAATTTATAAAATATCACTCTGTTTTTTGCTCTCTCTCTCTCTCTCTCTCTCTCTCTCTCTCTCTCTCTCTCTCTGTCTCTATCAGACAATTTACATAGTAAATTCGACCTTACCGAACTTATTACATAGCAGTATTTAGACAATGGTAATGTCCAACAGTTGGTACCTCTTACTTATCGTTGCGTAGTCCGTTCTCTACTACGTAGTTGCTTCGACTTTATT
>OU964973.1:7683426-7723426 GCA_918808275.2 Dolichovespula sylvestris | reverse complement strand
TCATCATCATCATCTTCATCCCCAAATGTCGGACGTGTCTTGGGACGAGGACACTTCCAGTACGTCCGGTTATCGCGAATCCTATAGCATGCATATGGAGAGCGTAAACAATGCTCGTGCTCAACCACCGCTTGCATCGCCAGATTTAAACGACATGCCTTCGACCAGTAGTACCACCACCAATTACATGGCCTTCGACGGTAGTTCTCCCGATTGTTCGATCAACGGCAGTGCCGGCGAGAAAACCATGTCCCAACACTCACTTCTTATGGTTTTCCCGAATCAGGACGAGGATACGTTGATATAAACGATCTTGGACGTTTCAACCCTACCAATACATCTCTTGCTCCTATCGAGATCGGGGATTGGGAGGTAGGGGAACAATTATTATCACTTACGTTAGTTACTCGAGATCTCGTTAGGTGATCATACAAATGTTATATTTCGAGTGGATGGTTGTGTCTTTGGGTGTCCTAATAAAATTAAACGAAAAGTAAACGACGAGTTAACGAACGAATAAATAAGGGAACGGGTGGGAAAGTATCCACGATATACTCGGCAGAGTCGGTACGAAATAATCTTAAGGTTGAAACCTGAGTTAATTGCATCATGTATTTATCCGATAGAAAGATAATGGTTACAAAGATTTCGAAGATCGTATACGGTTCACGTATTCTCCGTTGAGCGGAAAGACCAATTTAAATTTACGCGCGATAATAAATGGCTCGAGTCGTCTCGTACAAGCATTTCTTATACTCATTAAATATATACATACATATATGGTAAACTCTTAACGACCACTAGGCTGGGATGGCCTAAAATATGTTTTTACGCGTAGCTGAATGTAAGTAGAGTAAGTAAGTGAGACGTTAAATTTCAAAATAAAGATAGAACGTATGTACCTGCTGATAAATATTCGTATATAATAACCTGTTTATATATTTCCCCATGGTTTTATATCCGTTATATCCGTTTAAGTTTCTCCGAGCGAATCGTGCCGAGGTAGATCGATACTAAGATCCGCCAATACGTAAGACACGGCTGCAAATAAAGCTGTTCCCATGTCAAGAGATTCTGGATCTTCCACCAGCATAGTGTCCGCGTTACTGTGATGATAGTCAAAGTATTTATCGTTTTTGTTCCAAAGAGACCCACCAGGCACGCCAGCTTTCGTCCAATACTCTATATCGGGTCCAGCGTTTGGCGTGCGCACTTTCATCTCTCCCAAAGGGGACATCAGTCTTAAATGGAAAGATAAATTTCTGATAAACGTTTCAACGTTCCTGCGATAAGATAGATACCGATTAATCGCTTACCCCAAAATTTCACGCAAAACACATCCCACGTATGGCGTTCCAGTATATTCTATACCCAAAGGAATAAATGTTCCAATGTCCGATTCCATCACAAATTGCAAGTTTTTTTCTTCAGCTTTGTGCTCCTTTACGTAATGTTGCGATCCGATTATTCCAAATTCTTCGGCAGTCCACATAATCATCCTAACGTATCGAATATTTCAACGGCGGTGTTGCTGGTAAACGTAGAGTGTATTTTTTTATCGGATCGTACCTGACAGTCCTGCGAGGCCGATAATTAAGTTGTTTCAACAATTGTAGAGCATTCCAGGAAATAAAAGCACCACCCCCGTCGTCCATCGCTCCATCACCTACGTCCCAGCTGTCTATGTGTCCTGACACTACGACCACGCCTTCCGGTTTATCCGTACCGCTTATTTCAGCTATGACATTTCTCGATTCTTTATCCGGCAGATTTTTTGCTTCCATTTTCAAACGTATCACTATGTTTTCACCTGTGAAAGGTAACGAAGATTAAAAAACTTGAGTAGACGCACTCGTAGATAACACATGTATACCTGTGCTACGATATAATACTCTGAAGAAAAATAAATAGGCTTGTAACTTTGTTTACCCCTATTCGACATCCTTCTCAAAAGCGTGGCATCCTCGATCGTAATACAAGCCACCGGAATCTTGGTGACGTTCTTGGCATACGTCTGCATGCCTGTATGCGGTGTGTATAACGACGATGGTGTCACCGATCTGATAAGAGCTGCCACTGCGCCGAATTCAGCAGCTTTCGTCGCACCGGACGAACGATATCTCACAGTTTCACCGTACGAAACATATTTTTCGTTATACACGACTATTTTGCCGGGCACCTGATAGAAGGGCACGAAATAATAAGTATTTATCGTTATTATCGGGATGACGTTCGGTAAACTCCTTCGGATCGTACCTCTTTTGCTCTACTTTCGAGTTCGGCGAAACTATTCACAACGATAGCACTAGCCGTTATCCCTTCGTCCGGAGTACCAACGCTATACCCTAGTCCTAGAATCGAGATGCTTTTCTTTCTTGGCCGTAGAAGGGTCGCAGCTTCGAAGCCTCTGAAACGTCGAGTCGGAAGAAATTTTTAGGAACGACTTTACGAATTTATTGAGTATCATTATACGATCGACGATCTTTTCGACTTTGTCTACTTCACATACCTGACCCAATGAGGTACTTTCACGATCTCTCCGTGAACATTTTCCAATTTATAAGATCGCGACTTATTTAAAACATAATCGATCGAATCTTCTAATATCTGAGTGCCGGATAATCTTGGCCCAAACTTATCGACAAAATCGGCCAACTCTTGCCACGTTCGTCCCTTGAAAGTACCGTTGAGAGCTTCGTTTAAGATATTATGTACCAACGGTTCGTACGCTTTGATTTCATTTTTTAAATCGCTCGACAAATCACTGCATTCGTCTACTTCGTTATCTTCGGTGTTCGCTTTTCCAATTCTTTGCGAGACGAGCAATATAGAAAGAGCAATAAAGCATTTCCCGATAAACTTCATCGTAACTGTTCCGCTCTGTTCCGCCCTACTCTCTCAAGTGTCAATTTATCAATGATCTACCTATATACACATATGTGTGTATATGTATGTATGCGAGGAGAGAAGCAAAATTGAAATCAATTAAATAGAGATAAAAACAGGGAAAGTATAACGCACAACGAACGCTGCGTTTTATTTACGTACCAACTTCTTTGATCCTGGTTAACGTGACATCGCAAAAGAGATCGCTAGCTAAAGGGCGAGAGAATAAAGCCGACAAAAAGCGCTTTCCACGAGAGCTCGGTGCGTACTGATTTACTCGCGAGCGAACTCTGTGATTCAACCACCGGATATATAAGGACCGCTTAAGGAACAAAAGAAAAAAAAAAATCTATGCATCGATCTATCGAGTCGACATTTCAGTATGCAACTGTAAGAGCCTTTAATCGATAACTTCCCGACCGTTGGTAATTGTGATCGATCGTCGGTAGCTTACCAACCGATTCAAGTACGATAGATTTAGTTTAGAAGACGACCATCTTTCTTTCCGGTGCTATATATATATATATATATATATATATGTTCGCGTCTATGAAACAATAATCTATGGACCGACGCGTCCAGAAACGCTCACGGCACGTTCACAGTAAGTTCCAAGATTTTTGCCGAGTCACACACACACACACACACACAGTCACGACAGATATCGGAGGTCTTAGAGAATTAACGTTGATCGCGCGCCAGAGCGTTCGAATAAAATGTCGGACTACTTCGAAGAAATGGGCTGGACGCCGTTGGGCGATGGCGAGGCACCGAATCATCTATTACATATGGCACGATTGCTGAGAGATTCGGGTCTTTGGGAATTGCTCGATCAGGACGCGAGATTGCCGCCACCCGCATCGAAAGAAGCACTGAATGCTCTTGAAGACGTCAAAATTTCTTCGAGCGAATCGAAACAGTGTCCCGTTTGTATAAAAGAATTCGAAATGGGTAATTTGGTAAAAACTTTACCTTGCCGTCACACTTTCCACAGGGATTGCATTATTCCGTGGTTGGAGAAGGTACGCAACGGCATTACGCCGATTTTTATGTCGGAATAATTTTCGTAACTTCTCCTTTCAGACCAACTCGTGTCCGCTCTGTAGGTACGAGCTACCGACCGACGACGAAGACTATGAAATGTACAGAAAGGAAAAAAAGAGATCCGTACAAAGGGAAAGGGATCTCGAGACTTTGCATAATTCTATGTTCATGTAGCGAAATGGACGAACACAGGTTTACGTACGACGCGTCTGTTGGAAAAGACGAGCTCAACGAAGCTCGTACCAAAGATAACCCTTAACTAATTTCTTACCATCGGTAATGATTCGCGACTGCGACGTTTCCGACGGTCGGTTAATTTCGTTCCAAAAAAGTACTTTATCCATCGTTATCGGAGTACCGTCGTTGTCTCTTTACATTGTTTTATGTTTAGGCATTTGTTAGAACGAAGACGAAATAAAACCTTAGGAAGTTACCGTTAATTAAATATAATTATAATGTTAACGTAAGAAAGTAATTAATTGTAAATTCAACTAAGGTGGCCAATAAAAAGCCGATGATTATTAATAGGAAATAATGTTTATTATACAGTGTACATATTTATTAACTTCATTTATTTTATTTCTGTTATAAATTTTATATTAATAATTGTATTATGCTTTGCCGAGCGACGAATGCCTTGATCAGTGTGCGCTTAGACTATAACAATCTCCGTAAAAAGTATAGAAACTTTTGGTTTTTATTTTGTTCATTTATTCTTTTTTTTTTTTTTTTTTTTTTTTTTTTTTTTTTTTTTTTCTTCTTCTTCTTTTTAATTGTCTCTATCTCTCTCTTTCTCTCTTTCTCCCGTTTAGTTCTCCGTTTTTAAGCCCTGGAACGCGACCACCATACGTATCTTTACCAGCAAAGAGAATCGCCAAAATATGTCGCGCTGAAAACGGCATAATCGTTCGGCATATACAAATAAATAATATTACTGTCGAAGTTAAAGTAATTGGCGATTTATTCTTTTTTTTTCTTTTCTTTTCTTTTCTTATCTTTTCTTTTCTTTTAATTTATTTTTTATTCCCGTCGATAATGCCATTTCCGATAGAATGGCACGTCGCCGCCGCCGCCGCCGCGCCTCAAAATATTTCTTTTGAACGCGGCCTTTTCCAAAATTCTTCCATTTACGAATACTTCACCCTAAGGTTAGTATCTCGTTTATTAATTATTTATATAATATGCGTAATAATATAAATAATGTCGTTAATATACCTATAATGATTACCGTTTCTTTAATAATAAACTATCTGAATGGTACATTTTTTTTCTCTGCTAGTGGCCATGTCCGTAATAGCTAGATTTTTTTCATTTTTGTTTTTTTTTGTTTTTCTTTTTTTCCATGTAGTCTGTATGCGAGCTCCAAGTGGGATAAGGTACGTCGTACAGAGAACTTTTGTTCGGCTCGGCGTTTATTATACATAAGAAAGAACGAAAAAACGAAAAAGACGAACCCAAACAATGTCCGAATACGGGAACACGTCTGTGGCGCGAAAATACGAACGTCGGGGAACCTTCCTTCGTCTAACCGATACGTGACAAAGATTTCATTAGAGTTATCGTTCCTATATCACATCCAACGATACACGTCTTCTTTCTTCTCGCCACCTTTGTTCGATTATACAGAGAAAAAGTCGTAGGAGTGTAATGAGTTTTATTTCGATTCCACGGTCGTGGATCCACCGACTCCCATCCATCTTTTCGACTCTCGTAAACATTCGCTTGGAACGAGACGATAAAAATTAACTTTAAAGTTTCCTCATGATATCGTCACGACCATCGACGAAATGCAGGTTCCCACGAGGTACGTTCAAAAATTCTCTACATTTTATATATTTCACCGTGTCCTAGTCTTGATATAGTATAAATGTACGACGTTGATTTATGTCACCCAGACTTCTTCTTGGTGCGCGTGTCACGTGTACGAGTACGAGTACGTGTACGTGTACGTGTGTGTATGTGCGTGCGCGTGTGTGTGTGTGTGTCGCGTGTGCGTGCATGCGTGCGTGCGTGCGTGCGTGTGTGTGTGTATGTATGCATGTTAATTCCAAAGTGTTTCTCTTAATGTAAATTCCTTTTCTTCGCTTTTTTGCTTTACTTATATTTCAAACGTTGTCGTATGCTTTTAGCCTCCTAACGTAAGGGTTAATTATCTTTATTTTATATAATGTATTTTAGTATCTTTTTTTCTTGTTTATAATAATAATTATAATCGATAACCATAATAATTGTAATAATAATAATAATATTAATCATCATCGTCGTCGTCGTCGTCGTCGTCGTCGTCGTCGTCGTCGTCGTCGTCGTCGTCGTCGTCGCGCATGTTTACATGACGCCGCCGTATTCCTTTCTGTCTGTCCATCTGTCAATGTGTGCGTGTGTTGTGTGTGAGTGTGCGTGAGTGTGTGCGAGTGCGAGTGTGTGTATCGTGCGAGATCATAGCTCGCGATGATGCTGTTAATTCGTCATATCGATATACATTATTAATATTATATTACATGTTCCTTATGAAAATAATAATTCAAAAATGGCATGTCACGCGTTCGCGCTTTCTTCGTTCCCAAAATTCCGGTCCGTCGTGCAAATCGGTCCCGCCTCTCTCGCCTCTTTCCCTCGCTCTTCAACTTTGTTGTCGCCCTTTATAAAAAAACCGTCGACAATTACGTTATAACAAATTTCTCATTATTTATTATTCCTTGTACCTAACGTGCACGCGAACCGGTAGAATCTCTGCCTCATTTCCGTTCGACGCACGAGACGAGCTTACTGATTTCCTGACTTTTATTAATCGAGACGAAATCCTCTCGTAGCAACCCCGACTCCAAAGGCAAGAAAGGAAAATAGGTAAGTTCTCATTATTACTGCAATAACAAACTGTTTTCGAGCGTACCTCGAGCTCGGAAAGTCGGCTTTGAAATTCCACCGGTCGTTCGCGCGGCACGAATCGCGGAAACTTTTTCTTCTCGTCGAGGAACAACGACGATTTTTTTTCTTTCTCCGCGAAAAAATTGCACATCCTCTCGTGAAGGGAAGGAGGGAGCGAGGGAAGTTGGAACGGTAGAAGTGGGAGGTTAAGAAGGAAGATAGGAAGAAAGAAAGGAAGGCCGAAAAGTTTTCACGAAACGCGCATGCTCCTCCCTCATCGCACGCCTCTTCTCCTTTTCTCCTCCTCCTCCTCCTCCTCTTCCTCCTACTTACTCCTCCTCCCATCCCACTCACCTCCGCTCCATCGCATTCCCGTCCCTCCGTACTTCTCCTCGAATCCCGCCGCCGACAGCAAACGTCTTATTTCTTTCCCTAAACACAATTTACGTACTACGTCATTTAATAAGTCCGCAAATTTTATTATTTCTCTCTCTTTTTTTCTTTCTTTTTCTTTCTTCTAATGTGTGTTTCGTGTCGCGTGCGCGATCGTCGTTTCACGCTATCGTGCCACCCTAAAAGCTCGACACGCTGATATGCTAAAATCTCTTCCCCTCGCTTAATTGTTTTTTCTTTTTTTTTTCTTTTTATTTTCTTTAACGATACTACTACCATATTTTAAGTTTACTTTTGATCTGCGTTCGCGCGTTTCGGTCGCCTCCTTCCCTCTCGCTCACGCTGCTCACAATCACATCCACTTCTTCCTACTCTCTCTCTCTCTCTCTCTCTCTCTCTCTCTCCCTCTCGCTCTCAATTATTTCTCAATCATGAACGCGTATAAATGGCGACCATCGAGACATTTTCGCGTCTCGCTTGATTACGTAGTCGCGCGCACAGGGCCTTTTTTTCTTTTCTTGCATTTTTGCACAAGGATGTCAACGAGTTAGAAAAATAATAATGGATAGCGATAATATGTATGCTTAGTTATACAACGAAGCGTAATAATGCTAATAACAAAAATAATCAGTCAAACAATCGCGACCGATCAATGAAATATCGCCCTGCGTTTTTCTTTCTTTTCTTTTATCATATTTAAGGATTTTAATACTGTTGTATTTTGTTTATAATAAATAGTTACATAACATTTCTCTCTCTCTCTCTCTCTCTCTCTCTCTCTCTCTCTCTCTTTCTTTCTCTCTCTCTTACTTTCACACTCACTCTCACTTTTTCTCGTTCTTTTTGCTATCAGGTTCGAAGACCGCGCTAACAAACATCCCTAGCAATTTTCTTATTCGAAAGCTTTCGCACAAAAATGATTTAATCGTTAAATCGGCCTGCAAGATCTTCCCCGAGAGAAAAAAGGGGCGAGGGCGAGATCTCATCGCAAACGTCACACTCGTGTCGTGTACGTTCCTCTTCTTCCTCTTCCCCAACCTATTTTTCTTCTAGTTCCGTGCCTTTTTCTTTTTATTTATTTTCTTATCCCTTCTATCTCACGCGCTAATAATATGTTAGTACTTTTTTCTTTAAGTAGGACATTACGTGTGCACCGGTATGTATACGACGTACACCCTGTGCAGATCTTTGCAGTTATTTTTTTTTTTCTTTTTTTTTTTTACTATTATAATATTATTATGTACAAATCGTCGTTCTAGTCACGAGGATCGTCCCACCGATCTATTAGTTGGAGGAGCTGATATAAAGCGATTTGTTTTCTATCGCAAGAACGTATCGGCGGATACGATCGTCGTCACTAGATCGTAACTAAAACTCTGGCAAATGTATATACCGGTGTTTGATTATACTACGCAACGTTTTCCGGCTCCCGTTAGAACACGAAGCAGCGAAAATCGGGGTGCGTTGATTACAAAACTTGACTGTTTTTCTTTCTTTCTTTTTCTCTTTTTCTTTTTTTTTTTTTTTTCAGTTATCGTATGCCACGCCCAAAATCAATGATAAAACTGCTTTCACGATACTCTCGGTGCACATTTTTACTTTTATTCTCCCTTTCTCCGATGCACCAAAAGGCTGCAGGATACTTTTGTATAGGTGTACGCGTGTGAATATACTTTTATTTCATTGACCTTTGTGTGTGTGTATGTGTGTGTGTGTGTGCGTGTGCGTGTGTGCGTGCGCGCGCGCGTGTGCGTGTATTACAGCATATTTACGAGTGTACGTATCAACAAAATATGTACATATTTCCGTACCCCTTTTTCGCGCGTCTTGCAACGACTCACCCCATCATTACGCTTCTGCACATTCTCAGTATGTAAAAATATACAGGTTCGGTTATAGTCGCACGTAGGTATAATATACCTATATGTATGCGCGTGGTTTGTATGTTCGCGTACGTGTACCTAGAGCTAAAATTTCTATATCCCTAGCCTCTCGAGTAACGGGATACCAGTATGCGGCGGACTCGACGGACTAATTGGCGGTGGCGGCCCCGCGGTTGCAAACTAATGGTAAATGGAGAAAAATATGAGAACGTAGTTTTTGAAAGACGAAAATCCTCGATCCACCGATCGTGGATCAGCCATTGCGGGAATGACGTAACGTGACTAGTATCTTCTATCGTTCGACTAGATTCGTGCAAAGAAGCGTACAAGCGTAGAATCAAGGGTTGCGTATCTTAAAACAATCTTAAAATTAAACCGATTTTAATCCTGGACGGTATACGCCCGGGCAGGAAAAATTATTCTCACTGCTCAGGCAACGTCTCCCTTCAAAATTATTCACCGACTCGAAATAATTAAGCAACAAACGAATTATAACGATATAACGGAAATAAAAGAAAGAGAGAGAGAGAGAGAGAGAGAGAGAGAGAGAGAGAGAGAGAGAGAGAGCAAAGTAACGAGCACAAAGTGCGAGTAGCAAATAAATTTTAAGGCGATTTCTCTCCAGGCTTTCTCTCGAGTAATTTTAACGACCGTTCTTGGTAATTTTAACGCCTCGCGGTCGTGGTATGGCGTTTCGTAGCGAAGGAACCACTTGTTAACCAACTGTTGCACTCCGAGCAGGCGCCGGGGCAACCGCATTATGATTTCCACGATCGAACTTGCCTGTGAGAATCAACGAAGCTACCTAAGTCGTAGACATATTGCACCGAGGACACGTAATACACATAATACACGTTCTCTTTCGAAAAAATAATTCGTATCGAACGATGGGGATTTCTACGAACGAGAAGAAACACGCGCCGCGGCCACTTATCGAAAAAGATAACCGCGGATATACGACAAAGAGATCGAGAAAATTTTCGTCTCTATAATTTCTCGATCTCTTCGTCGATCATCGGTTACCAGCCATCCCATCGAGAAGAAACATCGAATTAAAGAAAAGTCGAGTTACTCGCCTTACCCGCATTTCTCGATTTTATATGTAATTTTAGAGAGACGACTTTCAATCGATTACCATTTTTTATGTATTATTTAAATAATATATGTATATATTATAATAATACGATTAATTCATATATATGTCATATACGAATATATGTATACATCTGTATATATATATATATATATATATATATATATATATATATATATATATTGTATATGCGTATATACATATATATACACACACATATATATATATATATATATATATATATATATATATATCGATCTTAGAGGCTACGAGTTTTATAGTTAAAAATTTGTCGTTTGGCGATTAATTATTTAAAATATGATCTGTTTGGTATAATTAAACGTCTCACAATCAGTGTCATATGCGTTCTCTTTCGAACGAAAATGTTCTCTCTCTCTCTCTCTCTCTCTTCTTTCATGCTTATAATCAGACTCTCGATTTCTGTCACACGCAAACTGCTCGACAAATACTACGTATGTTATTTATAAAGTCGTCAAATCTTTCCTTTTTCTTTTCTTTTTACATATTAATTTTTTTCTTTTTTTTCCTTTTTTCGTTTTTATTTATTTATTTATTTTTTTTGTTAATACGGACCACAGAAGATATATCTTTCCGCCGCTCTGCATCTTGACTGTGTACGTGTGTACGTGTACGCGCGTGTGTTTCATGCCCTCCTCGTTCGATTAACAGGAAATTAATTAGGACGTGTAGAGCCTTCTTCTAAAAGCATCGCTCGTTTGTCTAAACATTGCACTTTTTTTCAGTCGACGGAGGAGGGCCCATTAGCGTTTACAAACACTATATGATCTACGGGGTTCGAGCCGCGACGATCTTCGATATTGCACGATCGTTAGAGAGAATAAAATAAACTTTTGTCGAAAAATTTTGTCGAGACGTTAAAGCAAAACCTTTCTTAATCGATTAAAAAAGTTTAATAAGCTATAAAAATATCTTAAATCGTAGACTTTTATAAAGCAAGCGAGACAATAATCTCGAAGAAGTGTATCATGTAAAAGAAATTGGAACGAACGTAGAGCGTCATCGACCCCACCTTTCTACTGACGACAACGCGAGATCCTAATTTTCTTCCCTTTCTCTCTCTCTCTCTCTCTCTCTCTCGCATACACACACACACACACACACACAACTTTCTTCGGAGATCTATTTCTACAAATCGAACCGCTATTCGTAACGACAAGAAGTTTGAAGTTCCGTGCACGGAAATTGACAAGTGTAATTCTGTAAAAAGTCTAAGTCTCGTGTATAGTTTTCCCTCTGAAGCGTCGTTGGTCCAAGAAGGGGTCGCGTCTTTTTTCTCGAAGGGGAAAAAGATCGATAAAAAAGAAATGTCGAATTGGGACGAACCATATACGGTCGAAGAACATCTTTTTTACTTTCAACTGCTTTCTATCTCTCTTTCCCTTTCATTCTTCTCCTCTCGTTCGATCATTCTGTCATTCTCTCACGTGAAAGATGATTGAACTACAATATTAAACGCGCTTCTTTTTAATTGTTCTTCACTTTTAGCCAGAAGGAATAATGATTGGTCCCGGATAGTCGATCGAAATATGGCCGGGGATTATGGCGATCTAAATTTTCATCGTTTGATTTTATTTCATCTTTTTGAAAAAGATGTCTTACTAAGCCCGGTGACGATCAGCCTTGGCTTGGGTCTTTGAACGAAACAATGATCCTACAGCGTATCGAACGAACGATTATGGCCAACTATCCGTAACGATTCGAAAGATTATGATCGATCGAGGAAACGTTCGCTGATGTTAAATCGTAACACGTTGGACGAGGAAAAAAATTTGAAAGAATGTCGTTAGCGAATCAAGTTCAACCAAAGGGAATAACAAAGTCGGAGAAAAGAAGAAAGAAAGTGTAGAGAAATTTTGGAAAGGAACGAGTATTTTGGACGTTTCGTCGACTTACAAAATCTTTTTATTCTTTTTAAGAATCAAAGTAACAGGCGCGAGGATCGAGCACTGTTACCAACAAATTGCAAATCCGTTTGGAAATGGTCGAAGAGCGAGAAAAAAGAGAGATCGCGAGGATGAAAATTCACTCTCTCGATTCACGAATCCGTTTCTACGTTCGCTTATTGTAGCCTACGTAGACGATGTGACATCTACAATATCTTCGATACATCTGCTTACGTCGTAGGTAGCTTTAAGAGATATAGTTAGATTGGCGAGGGCCTAGTTAAAAAGTCACGCGTCTTTGAAACTTCTTCGCTCCATTTCACGTGTAATTGCGTGTGCGTGTGTAATTGTTGGTTGTCGTGTGCCGTTGTTTTCTTGTTGTTGTTCGCTTGTACGCGCATCTTCTTCTCATCGCTGAGTCATCGATTCGAGTAGTGCATATAATGTATCTTTTTGTATATGTATATATGTATGTACGCGCGCGTTTATGTATTGTACGTGTGTGTGTGTTCGTTTAAGTTTTCTTTACAAGTTACGCAAATAATTGCAAAAACATACCCTGTTTCCTATATATTATATCACTGACATTACGACTCGATCGGATCGCAATGTTAGCGAACGTGATTCCAATTTTCTTTTATATCTTTTTATACTTTTTTTTTTTCTGTTTCCTCTTAATTCCACTTCGAATGGGGGGATTGTTAACGCGGTGCAGCAGTGTCGAGAGGGTCGATGGATTTTCCTTGTTCATACCTTTGGCTTGCTCGCAAATGCAATTGCGCTGGGTCGATCGTGTCAAATTGATCTTTCGAGAGTAGCGTGATATATAAGTACAATATATATATATATATATATATATATATATATATATATATATATATATCGTCCTCCTTCTTTCCCTTCTCCTCTCCCTCTCTCTCTCTCTCTCTCTCTCTCTCTCTCTCTCTCTCTCTCTGTCATCAGCACGGATCCTTTTTTACTTCGAAATCGCATTTTATAGCGCGTCGTCCATCATAGACATTCAGTTGAGAGCAATGCAATGGGCAAAGTAGTCGGGATGCCGATTTGAGATAAATCAGGCGTCGAGCGAAGCGCTCACGATTGTTTCCCCGTTAAAAAAAAAAAAAAAAAAAAAAAAAAAAAAGTAAAAGTTTACAAAAGGATGAGCGCTTCTGTCGACGCTGCCAACTTATTCGAGTTAATTTTCATGCAGGACGAAGTCGATGGACGATTCGGTACGACGTCATGCCAAAGCGTATCGAGAGTACGAAGCTTTCTTTTGAAAATCACTTTTTTATTTCTTTCCTCTGCGATCGATTCGTAAATTCCATACGCGGGCACGCCGTATATACGACGCTTTGGATTTTTTCGCGAATACATCACTTTCCCAGAAATTCGGAACATTGATTAGCGAGCAGCGAATTCGTTTCGGTTATTACATCACGTCATGTAAAAATAAATTCAAAGCTGATCTCCTCAGGGAATATCGCACTATTATGTTCATTATTTTTTTTTTCTTTTTTCTTTTCTTTTTTTTTTTATCTCTCTAATCTCGTTCTTAGAGCTAAGAATCTCTCTCTCTCTCTCTCTCTCTCTCTCTCTCTCTCTCTTTCTTCTCTCTCCCCCTTAATAAGTCTCGATTATGACATTTAGCAAGATGCACACTACGTCGGTTGTAGCAAAAACTTTGTTGGATAAAATAGTTTATATTTTTTTCCGGTTTGTTTACAATCGTCGTTTGACCTTCGTATTTATATATTTATATATATATATATGTTTTTATATTTATATATATTTATTTATATTTATATATATATATATATTCATATTTATAATTTATATTTATATTTATATATTTATATGGTATTTATATATTTATATGTATATACGTATAATATACGTGTACGTTTTGTATATGCGTGTATTTATATTTTGTGTTGACCATGTTATTTATAAGAGTAGGTTGTGTTTCCTTGATATATGCTATTTTTAGTACTTGTTAAAGTTCTTTAAAAAGCTTAGATCGTAGTGATATTATCAATTGGTGCTTGCATAGAAGCATTTCTTTCTTTTTTTTTTTTTTCCTTTTTTTTTTTATTATTTGGTATACGTGTCTCTTCTGTGTTCCCCGCGATAGGTGCTTCTTTCGATCTCTCCTCTTTATATCCCGATCACTCTCGTATCCGTATATATACGCGTATGAGCGAAGATGCATCTTCGAAGAAATTGGTTATCTCCTCCAAGTTGCCTACTTTTTACGCTCCATCAAATGGCTGGTTCATCCTAAATAATCTTCCTCGCAAGCTCGTAATGATAAATATTCGAGAGGAAAGAGTGATAATCCCAAGCCACCCTCTTCCTTAAACGATATATTCTACGGTATCGCGCGAAAAGAGACTAGCTTCTGCAAACGAATAAAGGAAAAACAAAGGGAAAATAAAGAAGAAGATGGGCGGCTGGAGGGATAGGGGAAATAAAGGAAACTCGCGAATTCGTTCACCGATGCCTTTAACCCTCTTATAAAGGATCCTCTCCCTCAGAAAATTCTCTTTCGGCTCGTTAAAAACGCAAATCACGTTGAAAGTCTGTCCGATCGGATTCTCAATCCGCTTATATCTCTGTACTTATCCGCTATCGTATCGTGTTTGTCGACTTCGTACATCCATTGTACGCAACGAATTAAAGAGCCTCACATATGTAATACGCGCGCGTGCATTTACTTTATATAGGTACGTACAAATACTATATGCATTGAACATATAGAGATTGCATGCAACCAGAGAAGCAAATAACATCCGTGAGAAATGAAACGTTCGTTGGATGTGCCGAGCACCAGCTGCGCGTAATGCATCATCGGTGTAAAGATAGTTAGGCACGTGCGCGATACGCCCGTACACGCTTCCCGATTACATCTTTACTCGGTGGTACCTGTTTGCCAGTGTTAGTGTTACATATATCGAGGCCCTTATTACCGAGCCCTCTGTCTCCTCTTACGCTCGCATTGATTCGCTATTCCGTTCACGGTATGTAATTATTGAAGCTGCGGATCGGCAAACGTGGGTTAAACTACGTTAGAACTCGATATATTGCGTGTTAATCAAATTTCGTTTCAAAATGAAACGTCGTATTTGAAAAATGATAAGTGATCTTGAGCGGTAATGAAAAATAAATAACAAATCTTAAATGTCGATTGGCGAACGTAGCCGGTGATGTACACGAGACACCTATCTCTTCGACGTACAAAGTATGACTGAGAATTCGAACCAAGCTCCTTTACATAATAACAATTTTTGTTGTTTTGCTCTACCTATTCCAAACCATTGTCCTTCCTACGAACGCGATCCCCGATCGACCACGCCCCATTGAGATCGGAAATATTTTTATTTATAAAGGTAATTTTCTAAAAATGACAAGAATATATGTTGTGAATGTTTACGCTGCTGCATAGTAAATAAGTTTATGTGTATATGTATTATAAATTATTAGTTTATTATTATTATAATTATTATTATTATTATTATTATTATTATTATTATTATTATTATTATTATTATTCATTTGTTATTATAATACTAATCAGTTTATTATTATTATTATTATTATTATTATTATTATTATTATTTTATTTTTATTATTATTATTATTATTATTATTATTACTATTATTATTATTACTAATATTATTATTATTATTATTATTATTATTATTATTAATTATTATTATTAATTATTATTATTTTTTTATTAGTTGTTTATTATTATTATTCTTATTATTATTATTACATATTATTATTCCTTATTCTTATTATTCTTATTCTTATTCTTATTATTATTATTATTATTATTATTATTATTATTATTTTTATGTCGATTCATACTATTATCCGTCGATAACTATATATGTAGCCTCCGAACTCTCGTTGAAGAAGGGGAATTCATAACGCGCTCTTTAAAATCGTACACGCGCGTCTCATCACGTAGTATTTCACATCGTGTCTGTTATGTATGAGTCGTGTACGTATATATGTAGCTACATTTTAATCACTCTATCCTTTATCTTCCATTTTATGCCCTGTACGTGTGCCACGGATATAGTGTGAGCAATGAATTCGTGAACGGACTGTAAAAGCGAGGAGAAGGGTCGTCCGTCCAAACCCCTCTAAAAAATAAAATACAAATTGAAAGATAAATATTATATATATATATATATATATATATATATATATATATATATATATATACATATATATGTATATATATGTATGTATATATATATATATATATGTGTGTGTGTGTGTGTGTATATGTGTATGTATTTATGTATATATGTATATAATATTACTATAATATATATAATATACGTTATATGTGCGTATAATTTATATTATATATATTACATTGTAGCGCTCTAAATGGCGCACATGACTAGTTCATTTTGCTTTTACGTCTCATTAAACGTACCGTCATCATATCCTGCGAAGCTAATAATTTGTTGCATTTTTTCTTTCTTTCTTTCTCTCTTTCTTTCTTTCTCTCTTTCTCTCTCCCTCTCTCTCTCTCTCTCTCGCTCGCTCGCTCGCTCTCTCTTATCTACCTTACAATGCGGATTTGTTACGTTCTCATTGGCTAATATTATAATAATAATAATTTACTAAGTTTCTAGTTTCATTTCGATCAATATATATATATATATATATATATATATATATATATATATACATATATATACATACATACACATATATATATATAGTGTATATATATATTATATTTTTCTCTCATATATTTATATTATTTATAATTATATATTTATATACTTCATCTTCTCAACTAATGAATATTTATATATCTATATTCATATATGTATATATAGATATATAGATATACGTAATAGTTGTTGGTACTTTGGTTGATTATTTCCGCTAGATCAAAGTTCTCCTCTCCATTTTATCGTTCCGCTTGACCATTATATCTTATGCATCCTATCGTCTATAAAATTAGCCTAAGTATTTGGTTTAACTCCCCCACCTTTTTTCATTTCACGCTAATCGATCGATCGCAGGATCCGACCGGGCATCGCTCGCAAAATGTCCTAATCTTTTTACACATCGCTCTCTTATCTTTGGTCTTTGACTTCTTTTAGAACGACGATAGAAGAAAAAATGGGCTAGCTTAGCTTTGCTATATATATGAAGCTTTTCGATTCTAAAGATCGCAACAAACAGTATAACGAGCTACGATAGATATACGTTTTTCTCGTGTTCCCAGCGCGTGAATTGACGTGTCTTCGAAGGACCGAGGAGTAGCTCGGATTCTGGCAGGATAAAAGTTTCGCACGCTCCACCATTCTTTGTTCTCTTCCTATCTCTTTATGTGATTGTACTATGTGTCATCATCGATAGTTATAACGACGAAAAAGAATGGCAAAGCGTGCCGATGATAATCCATGATACTTCAAAATCTCAACTCGTGATCGTTTCTCCACTCGTAGGTGCGATCGACTACAAGTGTTGACTAGTATAATAATAGTAATAGTAATAGTAGTACTAGCGATAATAGCAATAGTAGTAATAGTATTAGTAGCAGTAGTAGTAGTTGCTGTTGTCGTAGTAGTAGTTGTGGTAATAATAGTAGTAGCGTGAGACAGGAAAATGAAAAAGAAAGGATTAGTTTTTGAATCAACAAAGGACGATGATAGTCCATGCCCTTTTCCCGAGTACGATACGATCTTACAAAAATTTTCCTCTGTACAAAGAAAACGCCGATTCCGTTGCTCCTTTTTCCCTTCCTTGTCTTTCTTTTTCTTTGGTTTCTTTTTTTTTTTATGTTCGGTATAATCACAGCCTAGTTGACATTTCTCGGGCGATGCAGTATGCGGTCGGTCGAACGAAAAATGATTTGACTTTTTCCTTATCTCGATGCTGGCAAAAGGAACCCTTGAGATAAACGCCTGTGAAAATCTGTAGAAACTTTTCTGTCTGTGTTTCTGTGTACGTGTGTAGATCATATACATACATATACATATACATATATATATATATATATATATATATATACACACATATATAATGATAATAATAATAATAATAATAATAATAATAATAATAGTTTTAAAAATAAAAATAAAAATAATAATAATGCGTATATACTTTCGGCCGGAAACTCGCTCGCGATTTGATAAGAATAATGATAACGCGATAATGATAATAAGTTAATAAGGACAATCGTAATCAATACGTGCTATACAGGGACAACGAAGGGCCGTGAGTCTAGGAAGCCTAGAAAGTTCTCCATTCCTTCTCTTGACGCATGGCACTGACGTTCTCTCTCTAGTTGCAGTGTATATAAAATCTACAGCGCGTGACGATGCGCGTAAAATTCTTATAGACGTGTTTATATATATATATATATATGTATACATACATACATACATACATACATAGATACATAGACACATACATACATACATACATACATACATACATACATACATACATACATACGTACATACATACATACATACATATATATATATATATATATATATATATATATATATATATATATATATATTAGATATAAGAGAGAGATACTTGGATAAACTCGCAGGATTTCGGATCTTGACGCTGCGCCCAAGTTCGTCGAGCTTCTTTGGCTTTATCTTTTTCTTCATCCTTCTTCTCTCGTCTTTTAACAATTATTTTTTCATTTTGTAAAATTCCCAGAGCAGTTTCAACAAAGGCGAAGACTCGAATCTTTTGCGAAACGATAGAAAAGGATTGGGAGTTTAGATCGAAGGGAGGGGATAATGAAGAGATTGAAAAGAAAAAAATATTAGACAGAAATGCAAGGAAGAAAAGGGATGACGAGTAGAATGATCGTATTCGACCAAAGATCCTTTCTTCGAAACGTCAATCGTTAAATGTCAAACGTCAAACGTCAAACGTCAAACGTCAAACGTCAAACGCGTCAGTGAAGAGAGATGTGCTCCAACTTCCTCGCGCCACGGCGTCGTTGCATTTTTCGAACGTTTAGTCGGTATAATATTTTTTTGACCCTTTGGTCTCCTCGAATTTGGGTTTAGCGTAAAAAAGAAGAAAAAAATAAATAAATGAAAAGAAAGAAAACATCCAAGTAGATCTCCATTGGATCTCTCCTTCGTCCTCGTCGAGGCAACTCTTTTTTAGCGAGCGACGAAGCTGCGTCTCTATCTCGATCTCTAGATACTATCCTTTATGAAATTAACTAGCTAGTACACTAGGTTATTACGATGGAGAGGAGCGTTGTAGCGGTGATTCAAACTCTTCACTCCTGATCGTCGAGCTTCCAAAGGGCTCGCATTCTCGCACGATATCTGTAAACGAACGGAGGAATATCTGTGTCTCTCTTTTTGGCGATTAGAAACAGTGAAGTTCGTATCGAAGACCATTGGAAATTTGAAATAAAGGAAAAAATAGGATAGGAGGCTTACTCTGTAAGTTATGACGTAGGGCGTAATCCGTCCAGTTTTTCTACGCTAAGACGTGGGTTAGTATGGCTTGCTAGAATCCTTGGGCCTTTTAAGTTGTACCTTTAACCGTTTCATCCCTATCTGGAATCCGTTCATCGCATGGATCGCTGCTTGCGCGCTCGCTTGATTGTCGAACGACACGAAACCTGAAAAGAATCGATCGATTAATTGACGATACGCGATTACGATGAATGTTCGTTAACGAATCCGTTAACTGAATTCGTTAAATGAATTTAGATCGCTTCGTTTTATCACGATTCCATTTCCTTTGTATCCCGTAGACGCGCGAATTGCAAGTATTATTTAATCGGGACGACAATCGACATTGATTTGAAAAGATTCGATTCGATTCGATTCGATTCGATTCGATTCGATTAAATATGCACGTTCGTCCTCTATAGCAGACACGTGCGCGAATAATAATTAGAGCCGAAAAATATCTTGAAAGAAAAAAAGGAAAAAAGAAAAAGGAAAAACTCAAAAACGACGCGTCGCGAGAGTGCCTCTTTCCGTGTGCTATGAAATTCATTCAAGTTCTTTTTAACGAGTCTCTGTAATTTTGGAATTTGTAAAAAAGGGGAGAACTAATACGCGAGTGCAAAAGTCTGAATCGCTTTTTCATGTCTCTCTCTCTCTCTCTCTCTCTCTCTCTCTCTCTCTCTCCGCGCGTAACTGAATGGACCGAAGAAGATGATACGATGGTCAGATCGAACGAGAACGTCCAATTATCCGCGTCTACGTACACTTGCGAATCCGTATCGGGTACGATTCGTCAAAGGAACGTGCCAGTGATGGCCTTTTCAGTCTCTTTTTTGTTTCGGTCTTTTCTGCCGTCGCAAAAGGCTTCGAGACCGATTTTATTCAGCCGAACGGCCATTGGTGGTACCGCCATTCATAATCGATGTCTCTCCGTTCTCACGCGTGCGTAACGAATTCTACTTTAGTTTGATATTTTAGCCAAAATTACGTAATCCGAAAGCGACGACGACAGCACGTTTTCTTTCTCTACGTATGTACGAACGTCCGGCCCGATTTTTCCAACGAGTACGGCGACAAAGTTAAATCTCTCGATTATTCCTACCTTGATGGAGTAGAACCCCCCCCCTCTCTCCATTTACTTACGGTCTCTTTTCTCCTGTCCCTTCCTTTCGGTCAAGGCCACGCTTTCACTGTCTTTCGTGGAAATGACGCACTTACCGAAGCATTTGCTCTGGTTAGTGGCCCGGTCGATGAAGACCTTCGAGGAGATGACGTTGCCAAAGGGCATGAACATCTGCATGAGCTCGGTGTCACCGAACTCTTGTGGCAGGTGGTAGATGAACAGGTTACAGCCCTCGGGTCCTGAGATAGAGCATCCTACCATATAAATCAGAGCACATCTAAACATCTAAACTTGAAGTATAATACTCAAGTTAGAATGTTAGTCTTTGGATGAGTTTCCTTCTTCGGTAGAAAAGTTGTTATGATTCGGCTATAGTGAAAAGCGAGAACTTGCGAGTGCGAGTTTCAATGAAAATGAAGATGAAGTTTCGTGATAATCGGATTTAAAGTCTCTCACATCGTCTCAAACTATTTTATGAGTAAATACATAGACCGTTATACCGAACGATCGATCAGTGAGAGACAAACAAGATTTTGAAATGTAATGAGAGAGACGTCGAAACAAAGTGATATACGTTTATATTCATGAAATAAAAGAGAAAGAGACGCGAGAGGTTTCTCGTAAGTACCGTTCCTTACGACCGCGATGATTTTCTCTCTTTTTCTCTCGCGCACTTTCAAAATAACGTTGAGTATTTATACTTTCAATTATACAAACACACAACACAGGGAATTTACACAACACAATGACAGACGAAACAAGGGAATAGGAGTGGTAAATATGGGAGGTGAGATACGATGTATGAACGTGAACGTTATTATGATGAAGGAGTATATTTGTACGACGGTGATCTTGACAGTGATTACGAACGATGCTTTTGCATCTATATATATATATACATACATACATACATACATATATATATATATATATTTTGTTTTCTTTTCTTCCGCATTCTGTTTTTTCTTTGTTTTTTTGCTTTCTTTTTTTTTCTTTATTATTGCCAGACACGATGATCTATCGTCGTTATTTTTAAAGCGTGATCGCGCAAACGCTGCATGGAGAAATCGATATGACGCAGCCCTTGTTTCCCTAATCGTCGTCCTCGCAATTCACAAAATCGTATTGTTCCCTTTAATAAGATGCAACCATTTTAATCTAATGCATATTCTCTACGTCTAGGAGTCAGCCTTTTTTTTTTAATTAACATCACGTTGAAAAGCGACAAAGAAGACATCGACGGAAGGATTAATACGTGCGCGCATGCTCGACGAAGAACGCTTTCCAGCGAGTGCCAAGGGGGGCGAGAAAGAGGGAGGGAGGGAGGGAGGGAGAGAGAGAGAGAGAGAGAGAGAGAGAGAGAGAGAGAGAGAGAGAGAAGGGGCAGGAGGAAGTCCAAATAAGGATTTAGCTAATTTCACTGAACTTTATAACTCCGACGTCAATTAGCGGCGATTATGACCGTAGAAACTTCTGCTCTCTTGCCCAGAGAGCTACCCGACTAACGGACGCATTTAAGTAATGAGATGGCTGCCACTCAACTTTTAGGGCGCTACTCATCGCGAGCCGCTTGTTACTTTGGCAGGATCCACCACCTTTGAGATCTCCCTCTCTTTCTCTCATTTTCCTTTCCTTTCCTTTCGAGACTTTGGGAATAACCGAAAGCTATGTCGAATCACCAGCAAGTTTAATTGTTCATTGGTAGTTTTTCCAGGACATCTCTATCTTTTTATGATAACCCTCTCTTCAAAGATCGATGCAAATACGATGCTATACTTTTTTCGAATATATTTCGAGGGCCGGAACAATTTTGTCATTTTAGGAGTTTTTAATACTTCCCTTCATTTAGCTATTTCTCTCTCTCTCTCTCTCTCTCTCTCTCTCTTAATCTTTCAATCTCTTCCCTCCCCTTTCTTTATTCGTTCCTTCGCAAAACAGTCTTTCTCATTAAATTCCGTCTAATTAAACGGATTAGCCTATGCTAAAGTGCAGACATTTCCCAGGTGTTGCCTGATATAATTGCGTACTTGTAATCGAATGAATTAGTCGTCGAGTTGTTGAATAATTTTTTTCCGACGTTTATCCTACGGACAAAGGAATCGAGAAGGCAAAGATTTACAAATGGAATTATGAAAGATCCAGAGGCGATACTTTACTTCCTTTGTCCACGGCGACAAAATATAAAATAAGTGGGGAAGCGAGATGAGAAGGATGATCGAGGTGGCGTTAAAGGCTTCGAAATTAATTTCGCGTCAAAAAGGAAAGTTTGCGTTATCCGAGGAGTAACCTTAACGCGTCTCGCGGTTTACATAAAGAGTGACAAATGCTTCCCCTTTGCGTCGGAGCTTTGTCCCGGCAATAACTCGATCGAAGTTGTCACGCGAAACCCAAATTAGCGTGGGTGTCGACAGGTTTCCAGTTGCTGCCGACGGAGAGAGAGACAGAGAGAGAGAGAGAGAGAGGGGGGGGGGGGGAAGGAGAGAAAGAAAGGAAAATGGAATCACGAAGAACGAGTCATAAATTCAGCTCTGTCGTCGTGGTGCCTGATCGGTGATCCTGAAATTGCTTCTCGACTCACTAATTGGCCTTAGCGTGGAATGTGTCCATAAATTTAATGAGAATGGCCCAACACAACTTCCCTTCTACCCCCTCTCGCCTTGATAAAACAAATAGAGGAGATCAAATTGTAAAGTTGTTTCTCTCTAAAATCATTTACCTATGTACTTCCTTAAAACATATCATTTGTTGTATTAATAACGAATATAAAAATAATTTATAAATCAACGTCTATAGCTAACGTGAAACATGAGATGGAAGCAAGCAACCAGCACTGTTTTGCAGAGCAACACCGAAAACAACCATTGACACGTCCAGTGCAACGAAGAATACACTGAAATTCTTTAATAAGGATAGAACGAACGTATGTACATAGAAAGTTTCGCGATGCAACGTTTAGAATATATTGCAATGCACTTGCGTGACAGAATATTGTGAACGAAACGAATAGATAGATAAAGAGAGAGACGGTGGAACATTCACAATAATAATTATTAAGAAACTTAATGATATTAAAAGGAAAGATTACCCGATGAAGCGATGACTTTGTCATGCAAAAAGAAAACGAACCAAGACAAACCGGTGTGCAGCTGCGATTTTCCTGAAACATCGAAACATCTTCTTGGCTCGTGCGTCCAATTTTTTCTTTTTCCTCTTTATTCCCTCTACCAAGACACATCGAATTTTCATCGTGAACTTATACCTGCCGAAATGGGAAAACTCCTCTTTCGGAAAGGCAGCCTTGAATTTGATGATCGAACGTCATATTCCACACGTCAAAGTGCATTAACGTTACGTTGAACGATCTTGCGAGTGCGAAAAAGATGGATGGAAGCCGAAAAAAAAAAGAGAAAGGCCAAATAAGAGAAGCCAAGGGCAGGAGGATAATCTGGAAAGGGGTGGGGCTGGCGAAAGTCGGGGGTGGCTGTCGCAGTAAACTTTCCATTATCCTACGATGTAACAACGAATCGCCTACGGGCGTAGCGGCAAAGTAATTAAAACTTTCGTTTTATTTGCATTATCTCATTGTAAGGCATCGTATATTCTAATAATGGCGAGTTGTTAATTGCAATTAGGCGCGGGGCTTCTCCATCCACCTACTACCACCCTCTTTTCTACCTCCTTCTTCTGCTTCTCTTCCTTCTCTTTTCTTTTTTTCCTTCCTTCCTACCTTCCTTCCTTCCTTCCTTCCTTCCTTCCTTCCTTCCTTCCTTCCTTCCATCCTTCCTTCCTTGCTTCCATGCTTCCTTGCTTCGTTCCTCCCTCAATGCCCTTGTTTCAACATCGCTTCCCGACTTCCTTTCGGCCCTGTTTTTCCACAAAGAACAAGGACCGTCTTTTTCAGGCCGTTTCGTTCGACTGACGTCTCGTTAAGCACTACCTCGATCGATTCTTTTGTACTTTTAATTGGAAAAGCAGTATTCGGTTGTAGTCAACGATTTCAACGAACCTTTCTGCTCGTTACACGAAAGGAAAGGGGATGTATTTTGCGAACGACAACGTTTAGGATTTCTTCTTCTTAAAAATTCCAAAATGAAAAGTCGAGAGATCTGGTTTCGCTTCTACCAACCCCAACGACATACTTTGTTCCAGTTCGAGACAATTAATATAAGAGAGAGAGAGAGAGAGAGAGAGAGAGAGAGAGAGAGAGAGAGAGAGAGAGAGAGAGAGAGACAGAGAGAGAGAGACAGAGAGAGAGACAGAGAGAGAGAGAGAGAGAGAGAGAGAGAGAGAGAGAGAGACAGAGAGAGAGAGACAGAGAGAGAGAGACAGAGAGAGAGAGAGAGAGAGAGAGAGGGTAGATTTCGGGAAACTTTAGAAGCAAGGAGATACGGTTTTACTTGCGGCAGCACGCTCGATGAGAAAGAAACCCGTGAAACGTACGTGCCGATGAAAACTTGTAGGGTAGAATTCTGCCGCGAAAAATGTTATCAAAGGTTTCGCCTCTCCGAGCTAGGAAGAAGGTGAGCGTCGAATTAAAAGAGAGCAAAAACTTTGGAAGGATGAAGAAAAGAAAAAAAAAGGAAGGGCTTTTTAATCGACCTTCCCCACACAGCAAAGAATATAATTTCTCTCTTTTTCCACTTGCTCGCTCGACACTTTTTCTACGTTTCTTTCGAACGATCGACAAAGTGGAATTATTCGTGCCTGGACTCATCTACATTGTACGCGTCTCCGTTCGTGTATTTCTTTGTGCGTGTATATGTTTGTGTGTGTGTGTGTGTGTGTGTGTGTGTGTGTGCGTGTGTGTGCGCGCGTGCGTGTGTGTGAGAGTGTATTTTAAGGACGTGGTATCAACTACGAATTGGATAACTACTAATATTTTGTGTCACAATCAACAACGAAGACTTCAACGTGTCTGTACTTACCTTCCCTTTGCGTAGGTGCCACAGCGGCGGTCATCGGCTGAGGAATAGCTTGAGGAAACTGGCCATAGACGGCGGGATAAGCTGCGACAGTAACAAATAACGGATAACAAACAAATTACACCGTATCTGTTCACATCGAGACACCATATTCATGCCGTTCCAATTTCTTACGATATTCATCGATCCTCGCTCTAAAAAAAATTGGTGCTTTTCGATTCGATCCGAAAATCGGTATACTTTGAAAGAATGATTCGCATTATGTATGTGTATTATGTCGAATGGGCAAAGAAATAATAATATAAAAAAAAAAAAAAAAAAAGAAAAAAAAAAAAAAAGAAATAGAGAAAGAAAGAAAAAGGATAGTAAGAGATGGGAAGGGAAGGAAAGAAGGCGATGTCGTTCGTATCGCGCACAACGGCGCGGTCCATTTACCTTGTCGACTTAAAAGCAAACGAATGGTGGCGAATCTTCGCTATAGGAGTCTCACGAACGTTCCTCGTGCGTCATTTATCACGTAGCTTCCACGGGGACAAGGATATTCGTCTCTCAACGGTATCGCCATTTTCCAACTTTAAATACCATACATTCGGTGCTTTGTACCTGCCTCATACCGCGTGGAGAGACACACAGACAGAGAGGATAGAGAGACATAGGTATAAGTGTAGTTAGGTGGTACGAGTCGCACGCACGCACGCACGCACCCACCCACGCGTTTCTCTCTCTTTTTTCCATAGCTCTTTCGCCTTTTACTTTTGCCTCTTCTAATTGTCGATGGAAAACGGAGTCAAATATTTTCCCGGTCGTACTCGAAAACGACACTCGATACGACTTCAAAGTCTCACGCTGAGAAGGATCGGACTACCCCGATGAAATCACGCGCGGGAGATCGCGTTTCACGATGGCGCATGACTTTTCCACTCGCTCTCTCGTGTTATATCGACCGGTAGTCGTCAACGCTCGCTTAGGAACGATAACTTTTTACGTGCGATTTTCTGAACGATTTTCTGAACCGACATCAGACCTTTACAATATTCTGCCTATAATCGCGTACTCGCAATCATAACGTTATTAATCATACTTGAGTAAATATTTAAAACGATACGTGATTGATATTTGTTTGCGACGGGACATAGACAGCATAGCGCGTTCTCGCTCGTTCGGTCGTTCGCTACTCTCAAATCCGCAACGCTGAAATTTCGCTTCGGAATTAATTATTCCCGTGCAAATATCACTTTAATATATTCCGATTGACGTTACCGGAGGCTTCGTGGAAGCGCGATGGGTCAACATTTGGCGTATGAAATAAATGCGCGATCATACGTCGGTTACCTCGTGCTGTTTAACAGAGAGGGAGGGAGGGAGGGAGGGAGGGAGAGGGAGGGAGAAAAAGCGAGCGAGTACCGAATATAGGGGATTGCTTTTTTCGATCCGTTGATCTCGACGTGTTTGTGTACGCTGGGAACAAATATAGGAGAAAAAACAGGCCGTTTTAGACACCTGTAAGCGCAAAAAAAGTTGGACGTTTCGCAGCAGCGACGAAGAGCGGTCTGCGTGCTATCATGTACACCGACAAATTTACGAAACCACCGATAATTCTTTGAACGCACGTACCTACGCAAACAGGATAGTTTTACTTTTATTTTCCTTCTCTATTGATTCGAAAACTACACGACGACCGTTCGCGACGGGGTCGTCGTTTGTTTACGGTTACGCTCGACCAATCTCTTTCTATCCTTTTTCATCGGTCTCGTTTATCGAGTGGAAAATTAGTTAATACGTTGGCAACCTAATTAACCTATTGGCAAACTGTTTTATCAAGTGTACTTTACCGATTGTTCTTACCGAAGCACTCTTGTCGTTATGCGCGCGGCAACGGAAATAAAACAAGAGAATATAAGAGCGACACCGTGATGGATGAACAACGCGACACGCACGGTACTGTATTTTTTATCATCGAAAACGCAATAGAAAACTACACGGGAGCGCGAAACTGTCATTTCCCTTCCTGTCGTTTTTATCGACCATTAGCGAGAATTACCGTGCAAATTGCTCAAATCACAACATTCGAACGTTATTCGTAATTTATTGCTCTTAACGAAGCGTGCGCCGAATCTGTATACCGACTTGAAGCATCCAATACATTCTTCGATAAAACCTGACAGTGAATTTGCTTGAAATGTCTTTGATGTATTTATACGATTACACGAATGAATAAATTCTATTTTCTAAATTTACTCTTTTCTTCCTTGTCTTTCCCCATACATTCAAAATAACATCTACAACACCACAGCGCCATCACACATACGAGCTGCTACGCATATGTTACGACGTGTTAACGGCATATGTATAATACGATATATGTATACGTGTATATATATGTATATATATATACACATATATATATATATATATATATACGTATGTATATATAAAGAATTTTACGTATACGAAATATATGCATGTACATGCTGACACAGTCGTAGCATGCAACAACGAGCAACGCGAAGAGCGAAATTGAGTTTTTCCCAGATAAATGTCCGAGTGGTTCCGGTTAAAAGCGTGTTGTGCTTGATTTTTTCCTTCACCTATACCTCTCCTCTTTCCCCCTTTTATTCCCTTTCGGCATTGCTCCGTCTCTCTCTCTCTCTCTCTCTCTCTCTCTCTCTCTCTCCCTCTCTCTCTCTGATCCCCGCCCTTCTCTAGCCGGACGTCCAACGCGATATTCATTTTAGATCGACTTTGAACAAAAAATGAAAGAAAGAAGAGTGGACCCAAAGGGGAGAAACTTTCGAAAAATCTCATACGATTTTTTTTCAATTCTGCGCATGTATCTCGTGCACGTGCGCGTTCGTTGAATAATATCGTCCATATAATGTGCGTTAGATGATCTAGCCGGGTTACGGCGTATCGAACGGCGTCTATGTAAACGGTTAAACTTTCTAAAATATTACAAAATTATCTGTACCAACGTTACTACAACTTTCCATATCTAACAGGTAATTTTCAATTACCATCGGGGAATCTATTAAAAAATAAAAAAATTAAAAATTAAACGACAAACTATTACTTTCACGATCTCGATCGATGCGAGCGGTCTTTATCAACGATTACATATGCATTTAGATACACGTCTTTTCGGAGATGCAACTTTTTGGAAGAAAAGATGAGAGAGAGAGAGAGAGGTCTAAGTGAGGGGAAAACATCTGTTTGAGGGGGAGAGAGAGAGAGAGAGAGAGAGAGAGAGAAGACTCCCTTACGATTTCAAGGTTTCTCATTTTTTCATCTCTTTACGGAGAATATAGAGGGAGACCGATTGAGATGATGGATAAAAGGTGAACGCGAAGGAAAACTATCGAGTAGGAATTCGATTAGAATGGTAATCGGAGATGATGGCAACAATGAGAAGGAGAAGAAGAAGAAGAAAAAAAATTAAATCGCATAACTTACCGACACCAGGAGGATAAGCTTGCATTCCGGGATAAGGGGCGGCATGTTGAAGTGCCGCCTCCCCATTCGGCAGCCCCTGTGCTGGAATCGACAAATGGAGGGCATCTACACTTCAGTAAGCTCAGCTCTTATCAGGGATGGGCCTAACTTAGTGCCCCTGTCTCAATGAACCCGATCCTACCGAAGTTTTACCCGAATATATAGTGTTGCATCATGGTGCATCACGAAAGAATTCTTAATTTAATGCAATAAAAGTGTAGCGAGTAATTGTTACGTTAACGAGAAATAACGTCGGTAGAATCGAATGCTGCTTATTTAATATCTTTAATATCGAGGCATCGAACCTTTGAATACTAATAATAATAATAATAATAATGTTAATAATAATAATAGTAATAGTAATAATAATAATAATAATAATAATAATAATAATAATAATAATAATAATAATAATAATAATAATGATAATAATGATAATAATGATAATAATGATAATAATGATAATAATGATAATAATGATAATAATGATAATAATGATAATAATAATAATAATAATAATAATAATAATAATAATAATAATAATAATAATAATAATAATAATAGTAAGGGAATAACGACATTAATCTGCGAAATCATTCACAGAGGCGATCAAATGGAATTACGTATATCGAAGAAAAGTAGCATGGGTTCGTGAGAGAGCGCTTTCGCAATTTTATCTGGCAGTGGTTTGGTCCTGCGCGAAAGTAGAAAGAGAAATAGGAAAAGCCGTGGCGTAGCGACGCACCGAGCACCGTCGTACTGGGCGAGGTTATTTCCTTCGGCGGTGGAAACGCGGAATAATAAAGTCCGTCGTCGATTGGTCGGGCATTGCGCAGGGGCGGCACACTGCGCCTGAGTTGATACTCACGTCCCGAGTAGGTTTGCGGTATCCCGTTGGTATAGACACCTGGATCCGAACCTGCTGGTTGACCGTTCGGTGTTTGGGCGGCCATGTTGAAATTGGGCATCGTCGGCGAGGGTAACGACGGTATCGCCCCGTTAACTGGCTGTCCTGTGGAACCTACGAGCAAACCTGATCAGTATACAACGATTACCCTCTTGCTATCGCAACACGGGACTTTTGTCGCGATCAATCCTCTCACCCACGCGTGGACCCGTTGCTCCTATATATCGACCACCTTATGTCAATCGATTTTTCAGCCGATAAATGCAGATATATCGCTAGGCTTTAGTTGCCTCGACCGGAACGGCACGATATCTATGTACTCCAAACGTAAAGTCGCTGTGACAACTGTACAAGTTTCTTTCTTATCGAACGATTTAAAGAGCTCTCCGATTAAAATTTATCAATCGCCCCATTTTTTATTACGTCTTCGTTTTATTTTATCTAACGTGTGGGGAAAAATGATGAATATTGATAAGCTAGAAATGTCATGAGAGGGTAAGAGCTAACTTGGAATCAAATTGTACAAATATTGTATTATTTTCCTTTGAAACGGTATTACCTTTCTCTCGACCGAGACTCGCTCTCTCTCTCTCTCTCTCTCTCTCTCCGTCTCGTTCTCTTTCTGTTTCTCTCAGTTTTCTCTCCTATCGAAAGATCGGAGTCGACGAGAGAGAGGTAAAGAGAGGGTTGGGGGGGGGCACAGAGAGAGAGAGAGAGAAAGAGAGAGAGAGAGAGAGAGAGAGAGAGAGAGAGAGAGAGAGAGAGAGAGAGAAAGGGCCGTGCTTCCTCAGAGTTTCCACTTCCCGTTCGGCGAGCTTTCGATAAAGTTTCGCGGGGTACCCAGCAATATCTTTCGCCCGAGTCACGCTCGGTGAAAATGTTGTATTGATTTACGAGCCGGTTATAAGGCAAGCGAGCGTACGGTCTTCTCTTTTTCTCGAAGCGCGCACGCGAGATCGCTCGCGGATGTTCCACGCAGAAGAGGGTTGGTTGGTTGGTTGGTTGGTTGGTTGGTTGGTTGGTTGGTTGGGTGGGTGGGTGGTAGAGGGCAAAAGAGGTTTGCGAAATCGAGCGTTTTCCTGGTAGAAGGGTAAGTATAAATGTGGGTTTGTATGGGTGTGTGCGTGCGTGTTGTCTGGGTTGCGAGACGGTGCACGGATGCTTCTCACTCGTTTCTTCTCGACGCTGTCGAATGTTTCCCGGGAAATCGAGCGTTTCTCCGATTCCAAGCAGTCCCTTCTCTCTTCACGAAATTGATGTAGCTCGACGCAACGTTATACCGCGAGATTTTCCTTGGAAACGTCGATATTTACCGAGTAGTAGTACCGTAACACGAGTCTTTTCCCGATGAAATTCGAAGCGTCTTAACTTATGAATGATTAAAAGAAAATTTCATACTCGTTGTCACAGCGACGTACCAAAGTATTTGGATGATAAAATCGGTCACTATCATGTATCGGTTTTTATCTGGTTATAGAAAACGATATAATCCTATTAATGCTAAAATTGTGTCCCTTTATATAAAATTAAAAGGAGCTGGAAATAAAACCTACCGGAAGTCGGTGGTACGACGGGATTTGGCATGCCGTTCAGGGCGTGTGGTAATTGTCCAGCGGCAAGAGCGGCCATTGGGCTGATATATGTGCCCTGTGCCGTTGCAGCTGCCATCAGCGCTGCTTGTTGCTGCAAGTGCGAACGAGTATTTCGTTTTAAAACGTACGTCCTTTGGTCCCCGCTCTCGCAGTTTCGGTAGTCCCCAAAAGGGATAAACGAAGGGAAATCGAACGAATCGAGACGTTTCAAAGTACCGATACGGATTCAACGATATCGATCGCTTTCGTAGAACGAGAGGTAAAATATTGACGATCTTAAATCTTAGTAAGGGACACGACTGTGAGTGATAATGCGGTAACGCGAGAACCATTAACGGTAATACGACCCACCTGGGCGTAAGCGCCGTAAGCGCCGAACTGATTGAAGACAAAAGGGTTAAGGAGGCTCATGTTCCCGGCCATTTGCTGCATGCGCCTTAGTTGTCTCTCTTTCTCAGTGTCCGCGAACTTTACCACTACGCTTGATGACGCACCCTGGAACAGAAAAATATCCGTTATCGGAAAGAGAAAAGTAGATGGAAGTGATTCAAAGGTACTTTTATATTTTATCTTTTTCTATTCGTGTTCTAACGAACGAGCACGGATTAGGACTGTAATGCGAACGCGAAGTAACGAGGTTAGAGAGTAAGGGAAAATTCCAGGATTTCGGTGTAACAGGGAGGAGGAATTCGCGCGCGATGTGCTCAGACTGATGGCGTCTTGCGACGAGGACGACGACGACGACGACGACGACGACGACGACGACGACGAAGACGGCCAAGGATGAGTTAATCGGGCGTGTAGCTGGTATATACGAGCGACGATTATGTGGTCCTATCTGGGAAACCGGTTACATGGTTTATCACGTATGTACTAAGCCGTTCACAATGTAAATTGCCGTCTTATGTCAGGCTAGTCTGAAGACGGGATCGGATAGTCCTGTCAGGCGTCTCGTATCCGACGTAATTTCCGTCGGTAGACGCCGCACCTTGTGTGACTTTTAAGTCCCTCGAAAACAACTCCAATAAGTTTGCAAAATTACATGCATCGTTTCAAACTGTTTCGTCGATGAAAATTAAATAAAAAATTTCTTCGAATAAAACCGACGATCCTTTAACGTCGTAATAAAATTGGCATTCATCGAATTAAATGCAATGGATAATCGTAACGAGTATCTATCATGACAGAAAGTAGTTTACGTATCTTTCTTACGTAAGAAGAGATGCGAACGCCTTTCGAGACTCCTACGGAGGAGGATACATAAGGCGATGATGCTCTCACGACGTCTAAAATATAAATGGAAAGGCAACAGGTGGTCAGTAGCCATTGTGGCTGCGGAGAAAAGCTTGGCTTTCGAGCTTCCCCGTGATATATTATATTCGGGTCATCAATGTAAATGCTGGGCGTGTTTGAGTTTATATAACTGCCGTAATATTATAACACGGAGGACACGCGACGTCGCAGGCTTTCCGTGCATTCTCCTTTTTATTTGATTTCTTTTTTTCTTTTCTTTTTTCTTCCCTCCGAGTTTCATAAAGCCAAATCTACAGATATGTATGAATAAGTTGCAACTGTATTAGATTAGCGAATGCGAGCTTACCCACGACCCACGGCTTTCTCCAAGAATATCTCCTATCGATTTAGCGATCTTTGCAACGAGAATTCGTAGAAATCGCGCGTTGCGTGACGAGGGGCGCAACTACGAGAGTTACTTGATACGACGATATAATTACTTACGAGTGCTAATATGACATCCTGTTTAGAGTTTGAAAGATGTAAGACGGCCGGCTTGATGTTACGAGTCTCACGTACGTATGACGATTCACAATCACGACTGACTTCTCCGACTAACCGAATCGAGATAATTTAATGAGATCAGGAAAGGGAAGAAAGATGCTCATTGGTCGAGAACGAACAAAGACAATTCGCAGGAATGTTTACATTTCAGGGAAAGGTCTTTGTCGCGGACCCGGTGATCGTATATAACTGTATCATAATTATTTTGAACTTGAGAAGAATATAGGCCTGGCTTGAAGGACGCGTTAGCGATGTAACAAAATAAAGAACGCTTTAGAAAACAAAATAACGATCAAGGTCCAAACAAAGGCGACAACGGGCTTCTCGAATCAATGTTTGTCCTTAAAAATTTCCAAAAACAGATATAGGCCTGACAAAGAGAAACGACCTTTAAGAGAAAAAACTATGGATACTTGAAAATTGCGCAGAGGTGTGCGCCAACACCGCGCGTTACATATAAATAGAGATAAGATTTTACTGCGCAATTTTTTGCTATCTCTTATGAACGGTCATGCGAAGAAAAATTAGCAACGAAGATAATCGGGGATTAAAACGAAACGAAGCGATTAAAAGAAAACGGCTCCAGATTTGAAAGCCGACTAACAAAGTGCTTTTTCAACTCACACAATCGTCGCTCGCTAAACGCTCTGAATAATCAATGTATGCGGTATGTACAAGTAGCAGCGGTAGCACCATCAACACCACGAGCTCCGTCAGCCTTCCGGTCCGTCATTAACTTATTAGTGCTATGGGCACGTTTCGGTTAACGATCCATTACACAAATTAACACGTTGGTGGAGCAATGCGCTGTTCGTCGATTGCGCGTGCATAAATAAATTATATGACCCGTACAGTTTACCGGAGTGAAGAGACCGAAAGAGAATGAGCGAGGGAGGGAGGGAGGGAGGGAGAGAGAGAGAGAGAGAGAGAGAGAGAGAGAGAGAGAAATTCTGGCACGTTAACCGATAATTACGTTGTTTCTATAAGATATACAACGCGTTTCTATTCGCTTTCGACGAAATACGATCGTCATGTTACCGTTTCCTACGATATTGATTCAGCGATTATTTGTCCGAGCAAATATCCCTTTAATGACGGCCTGCCCGTGATTCGATTGGACGAGCCATGCACCATGTTGGTTGTCGTTAAACTCTCGATAACTTACTCGTGATAGGCGTTTTGCTCGGCGTGTACCGACAGTAATTTACTATCGTTTAGAGAAACGGACTCTCCCCTGATAAAACTTACTTCTCACGAAACAACTCGATAATCCGTTAAAGGATTGAGATTTCTCTCATTCCCTTCGGTACGTTTCCGTACCATGGACATATAGAAATATTTGTAGGCCTTAATGATCCATCGGTTTGACAGATCGAAAGGTACAGACAAAGAGAGAGAGAGAGAGCGAGAGAGAGAGAGAGAGAGAGAGAGAGAGAGATAGAGTTTCAAAGCTGCTTTTCATCATCGATGCGACTCAGATACATCCTATGATACAACCTGTAATTTAATGACGTTGAGACACATGTCAGGTGCAGGAGAGTAACGCGATATATTCCACCAACCCCATTACAACGCTCGCACGTAACTACGTAACACATGTAGGATAGGTGAAATAAAAGGAGGAGGATGAGAATCAAGACGAAGAGGAGTAGAAATCGTTGGGCACAGGACTAAAAGATATCCTTGGGAGATATTCTCTCAAAGGGAGGATAATTCGACGCAACGTACTCCATTTTCAGATCAGCAGCAAGGAACGTAGGTATCAATATCAAAGAACGTTTCTCTGTACTTAGCAACGATGGTCTATCGCACATGAATGATAATTGGTAACGATACACACACACACACACACACACACACACACACACACGCACGCACGCACGCACGCACGCACGCACGCACGCAGAGAAAGAGATCAGTGACGATTAATTAAATGCAACAACCCATGCACTAACTTTCCTCCGGCAAATGTTTCTTCTCCCAAATAAGGGCAAATTTATAGATTCTTCACCAAATTATTCCATGTAGTTTTTCCAAAAATTTACCATCGCGTGTTCTTTTCCTTCGTGCCAAACAATTTTACACGTTTTTCAGGTCTGACATTTCTTTGACCCTATTTTTAAAAAAAGGCGTCAAGGGGGATTAACACTTGAATAATTTCATACATGTTGGGAAAATATTAAGGCCCTTGGCTATTTTTATTCACCGGTACGTTAGACAATATTTTTATAATGTTCTATGATCTAACAAAATCTAGCAAATTCGTCAAGCTCAAAAATCTCTAGTGCATTTCATTAATCAGTGTAAAAATCAAATCGAAAGTCGGAAGAGAGAAACGAATAATCTGCGACCAACTGGTTTGTAAGATAGAAAAATGCGAGGTGTTGGTGAAAGCGTTCTTTGTGCGAACGGAATCGCTCGTGCAACTCGTTATGTGCTCAGAGAATAACACGACACGTGTTGTGCAGGAAAAATAATTTGCCTCGCACCACCGATAGCCTCGACACCGTAAAAGGTCTCTCTATCTCAACCCGCGTCTTTCTCTCTCTCTCTCTCTCTCTCTCTCTATCACCCCTTTTCATATGTGTTTTAACGTCGATCTTCATGTGTGTTGTTAGCCTCTCACCCTACCCGACGAGTTTCCCAACGTATGTGACATTTACGCGCGTTAGATACATATATAGGTATCGACTTGCATGTGCGGACAAGCCAAGAAGGGTGAGATGAGAAAGAGGGGAAGGGAGTAAGGGAGAGAGGTCGTATCAGACGCAACGAAGCCGAAGCTTCATTATTGGGGGATTACGGTTCATTAATTCCGATCCAACGTTCTGAACTACACGCGAAAAGGAAAAGCCACCCCAAGTGATATCATGCAGAGAACGTTTGAAGCTGCTCCCTCTCTCTCTCTCTCTCTCTCTCTCTCTCTCTCTCTCCCCTTTCTTGCTCATTATATCTGTCCTATGTGTTACCGATAATGCTACTAGTTAAAAAACATCGAAATTTTTCTTTCGAGTGTAAAATTCCGTTATCTGCCATTTGATTCGCGAGTTTGATGCCCTAAAGTAGGGACACGGACCGGCGATATTTCATACCTCTTTTTTTTTCTTTTTTTTTTCGAGAGAGAGAGGACGATTCTCACCTATTTGACACCACCGTTCCATGGATCGATCGATCGATCGATCCGTGCGGCTCTCGTTATAGAAAAAAAGTCGTTGAAAAAAAAAACATGTCTCGATCGAACGCTGCCAATCTCTCGAAACTTAACTTCCCGAGGTTACGCATGTCGGGCGAAGCACATGGGAAAGTTTGTAGAATTCACAAAGTCGTTTCTCGTTCGTCCAACATTATCGACCTTGTCAAGTGACGTGCGAGAAAACGGCAAAGGAAGAAGAAGCAGAAAAATTCTATATCAATATTATCCCACGCAGCGGCAATATCGCGGCGATATAGACGTACGTATATCGCAAATCGTTTTCTCTTACATTTCCCTTTTTTTTTTTTTTCTTTTTTTTTTTTCGTACAAATGTTTTTGTCTCTCATTCTCATCCCCGCACCATAATAGCAGCACTATACCCGACGCTTTGCAGTTTGCGAACTGCAAATATTTGTCGAAGATCCTTTCATGTCTGAAAAATAATGCTTCGGGCCCGCTTTAAGCACCCCGCCGGCTGTTTGTTTCCGTCAAAAGTTTTTCTTTCGGCGCCGAGAACTGCCAAGACAAAGAAGGAAGCACAAATTCTATCTCGTTTAAGCGGCTCGTACGAGGAAACCTTCCCTCTTCCTCCATTACAAATTTTTCACAAAGTTCGATTACATTACATGGGTGTTTGCATGTAAAGCAAACAATTTCAACGATGACCGATTATAAATATACGATCCTTTTATCATAGAGGCACAGTCGCTCGAAATTTCAGATCGTTGCTGTTACTAAGATCGCGTTGATGCGTTTTCGTATAAATTATCGACCTATTGAATCACAATACGCTCCATATATGGAGTATGGACAGGAAGGTTCGCGTTAGACGGTCCAGCCATCCGAGTCATTCTATTGGAAGTTTCGAAATGAGAAGAGAAAAGGAGTTCGGGGATTATAGGAAACAAAAAAAAAACAAAACAAAAAGAGAGAAGAAAGAAAAAATCGTTTGGCCGTTCGTTCCTCCGAGAAGAGTAAGACGGAAGAGGAGGAGGAGGAGGAGGAGGAGGAGCGGAGAAGAGGAAGGAGGAGAAGAGAATACGATATCGACAAGAGACGTACCAACGGAATGAAGCAATTATCTACTGATTGGAGGCTTTCCCGTTAGCCGCACAATCACACTTGCCAATCCACCGACTGGTAATTTCAATAGATACAACGCGAACCGCAAGACAGACCGGAACGCCTATTGCCTCTTGTCGATGTGATTCTACGATGGAACCTAAAGCGAGGTACAAACAATCCAATTCGACGATGCATTTCAAATTACCAATTGCGGCTAATGCTAAAATCACCATAATTAGATGCAGATCCGAGGCCGATCGAAAGTAAGGGAATAGTCAGGAATCAAGCGCGACGTGCCATTTTATTTTACCAATTTATTTCACGATTTTATTTCGAAAGGTTACGTATCGAGGTCGAAAAAGTGCAGAAATGACTTGCCACGCACGCTAATATTCTATATAGATGCTCGCAGACTACTAAATACGAAACGAAGAGATTCCACTGTATCGCCCGTCCTATCGAATTATTTGAAACAATAGCTTTAAAATCGGCAAATCTAATCCTTCAACATCGATTAGCCGCAATCGAAATATTCAATTCGAAACGTAAATAGGTTTAGCGCAACCGTGACTTTCCCTTTTGCTTCCGTTTTCGCTTTTATTACGAGACATTTCGGGATCGCGGGAAAAGCAAAGGGTAAAAGAGGGATATGCGTCGCGAGGCGTGACAAGAGATGTCATACGCTTTTCGGAGGGTACAACTGCCTCGAGTAGGCTTCCTCTCTTTCTATCTCCTTCTCTCTCTCTCTCTCTCTCTCTCTCTCTCTCTCTCTCTCTCGCAAGCAAGCAAGCAAGCAAGCAAGCAAGCAAGCATACCAAGAACCGAAGCATACCAAAATATTGAGCCTCCGGAGAAACATCGATGGAGTAATAATGTTATTGCACGTAAAAGCTACCGATAGGGACAGGATCGATTCTTTTTATCTACCATTAGAGATAGTTTTAAAGCGTTATTTAAACTTACCGATTTGATTATTTTCCGACGAAGAAGGATTATTTGGATGAAATCTTTATACGATCACGATGATCGGAAAATAATACGCGGCGCGTGAAACGCGTAAAAGAATAATTTCGTGTGCCCTAGCTGAGCCAAGTTGGAACAGCTTGCAATTTTCGTGCATTTTACTCGTTCGAATGGCGTATCACGAGGCGTATAACTACTTCCACTTGACATTTCAGGGAACCTAGGCTAGCCACTTGACTGCGACGTCTGTCGGTTAGAGGATGTCTGCCGCTGCTTCACGAGAATTTAGAAGGAAGGTTGGGTAGGAGGGAGGAAAAGGAAGTGGAAGAGCTTGACTCCAAGCCTCTAGGAAGGATGTCTAACCTGGAGCAGGTACGCACGAAGGATGGCCTCCTGGTCAATGAGTAGGAGACGGAGAGCGAGGGCGCGCGCGCGCGCGCGCGTGCGAGAGAGAGAGAGAGAGAGAGAGAGAGAGAGAGATATCCTCGCAACGCTCGATGCTCCGTCCATCCTCGTCTCCTTCTCCTTCCGAGTGAAGGGTCCTTGAAATATTCTCCCTAGATCCCTCATATCTACAAAGCGCTGGCACAATACGCGCATCCCTCGCTCTAACAGGCCTTAATCATGCCAAGGACCTTCCTCTGGTCGGGCGTTGTCGTCCTGCGATGCGATTATCGTTCTCCTACCGAACCCTGCGAGTGCCGAACAATCGAACGAATCTAACGTCGTCGCTTAATTGTTCGTCTTCACGGTATCAAAGAAACTTCTACGATCATTCCATTCTCATATACATTATCTAGGAATATTACGATTTAGCCATTTACCTCTCCGACACTATACCCTATTAATAATCTTAATTCGTTGAAGACTAAAAATTATCTTGGCCATCCTTCAATGAGCACCTACTTTTCCGCACGGTCAACTTCTTCGGTTGCTAATGATACAAATGAGACACTTACTTTCTTTGAAATTTATCTTCGTATGCCACGTAGCGAATCAGTACGGATTTCGGCTTATCGAGTACGAAGGTGTTCGAGCATTAAAGTGTGAGAGAGAGGCAGAGAGAGAGAGAGAGAGAGAGAGAGAGAGAGAGAGAGAGAGAGCTATCAATTTCAGGAGTCATGATTTCTCAGACCCTCCATCATCGTGCGGCACGTCGTCGCCTACAGGTCGTTGGCGCGTCGTCGAGCGTTACGGTATCAGATTGCAAATCAATATCTTATTTCCTAGGTATGAGCCAAGATGTCGCGTTCGTGACGCAGTTTCTTGCCCGAGACGACGTTGGACGCGTTTGAGAGAAAGAGATAGAAAGGGAGCAGATACAAGTATACTTATACGCGCGCGCGCGTGTGTGTGTGTGTATGTGTGTACG
>OU964973.1:7560926-7678426 GCA_918808275.2 Dolichovespula sylvestris | reverse complement strand
GATAAAGCCTGCGAGACTTTCCACTCATATGCTTGATTGCTCGGCAAACATGCCTAAGTTTATCGTACGAGCCACGATGCCGACGACTACCATCAACAACTCGCACGTCTTACCTTCTTCGCCGAGGCTCTTTTGCACTTTGGAATTGCTTCGGCCCCGTCCGTTGCCCTTGTCATCTATTCGGGATTGCCTCTTGCAGTTTTCTAAGAGCTGCTCAATCCAACGATACGTCTGACACGTTCGCGTCGGATTTTGCTTTCGAAAATAATATTCTTCTGGATCGTGATTTACGACATATGTGTCGTAATAGATCGTAGGTTTTGTTTCGTTAAAGTTATCAATTATAAAAAATAAGTATTACTTTTTATTTAATACAAATGCGATACGATTCTAGCTACTAAAATATATCGCATTTATCTTTGTATTAACTTCACCCCCCACGTTCTAAAAATAATAAGACGTTTATGTTCTATTCAGACCTCTTCGTGAATTAAAACTGCTTGGGAGAGAAGGCGCGTTCGATATTTTTCAAGGCGATGTGGCCCTCTTTTTATGAGCTGCTAATCGATCTTGTATTCGCGTAGCTAGCAAGTTTCACTTCGAGGAAAACTCTCTCCTTTTCTCTCTCTCTCTCTCTCTCTCCCTCTCCACCCTATCAATGATGTATCGACGAACGTTCGAAGCAACGAGTTCGCAGACGAACTCTTTAACCCCTTCGAACCTTCTAAGCTTTATTCGTCGTTCCTTACCGTAAGAGGGTTTCTCTTATCGCACGATACTTTTTTTTTTTTTTATCGATTAGCTGTAAAACTTTTCAATTCTTTGATAGTAATCAAAGATAAAAGCGAATAAGAAAGACTTTTTGTTTCGCGCGGGACAAGCTACGAAACATTTGGCAAGGTTAAAGGGTTGAGGATTTAGAAAGTGGAGAAAATGGTTGACTCGCAAGGAGATATATCTCTGATTGAAAATAAGGGAGAAAATATCGAAAGCATCGCGTAGTCGACGGGTCTATATAAAAGAGTTGATTCTAAAAGTATTACTCGTCTAACGTTTCGCCGGCTATCGAGTTTTGTTACGCGAGATATCCAGACGCCTCTGTAATAAACTCGCTGGAATATCGATTTTGTCGCAAGTGACGTCATAGCTAACCGAGTTGATCCACCCTCTATCCAAAAGATATCCCCTACACGTGTCGATCGTCGTTCTCGTGGCGTTTCTGTGTCAACGGGAGGGGATCTTATTATTTCGTTAATGGCTTCGAACTTGTTAAAAAACAAAAAAAAAAAAAAGAAAAACAGAAAAAACCGTATTTACTAACGATCGTGGGAAACGTGCACCAGGGTGCGAGATCACGCGAGACGAGTCAGGTGGGATTTTCTATCTGGTGGCGTTTTTGCACGCACACGCACACGCACACGCACACGCACACGCTTTTCTCGCATTCCATAACTGACACGCATCGACATCTAATCCATCTATCCTTCTTGACGCGACGATAAATTAATTCTGCACTCGTTAGAAGACTAATGAATATATATATATATATATATATATATATTCGAATGAATGGTAGCAAAGTAATATACTTCCGATTATACGTCAATTATCTTCTCGAACCATAGTGCCGTTAATAATGACTTGACGAAATTTAGGAAGATTACTGGACAACGACGACCCCAACGAATCAATTTTATTAACCAGGCTATTAAATCTGAGCGAGCGGAGCCCAAACTCTTGTAAATTGGTGCTGCAGCAGAATTTACAAAGTAGGATAGGACGCGAAGCTCCGTCGAGACCTGGCCCATACTCTTGCACCAGTGAGTTGCAAAAATATGCGTCAGGGTTGCGTTCCCCTTGCACGCACATAGGCAAGCGTTTCGACAAAGAGGGAAGCGAAGGGGGAGGAAGGGATTAAAAACGCTGACAAAGTTACGAAACACTCGTATGCTCGGCCCTTTTTATATTCGCGAGATGAAACCGAGGCGGTGCAACGTACAGCAAAAAGAGAGAAAACACGAGAGATGGAAGGGCATTAGGGGAGGTTAAAGCGCGAGAATGGAGAATATATACGAGAGGTTCGGACGAAGAGGAGAGCAGAGAACCGTGACTGGCGGAGGGCTCGAGAAATTCGATATAAGAGATTTGCAGGCTCGAGCCGACGGCTAAGAGAGAGAGAGAGAGAGGAACACGCAAATCCAGTGAATAAAAAAAAAAATCTTCAAAAATAGAAAGATGGAAGACGAGAAGGATGGCGAAGAAGAAAAAAATCTGCGATCTCGACGCTGCCCACGGGGACAAAAGGTGGCCGCCCCCCGACTATGAGAAAGGTCTCTCCATCTTTCACAAAGCCGGAGGTATTCCCTTTGTATCTACTCCCTATCTTTTTTCTACGCGAAGCGTACCTCTCGCGGGGAACGACACGCCGGGGAACGTTGCGACGAGACTCCAAGAAAACGGGTCACATTTCGATTGAGAATATCGCCATTTTTTTCCAACGGCAAGGATAAAGTTTTATCGAACGTAAGAGAAATTATATCTACCGAGAAAATATGCGTCAGCTGAGAGAAAATTTATAGTTTGGTGTATCGTCGAATTCCTTCGACGAGCGAATCGAGGATGATTATTATTTCGAGCGTACACACGGAACCATTGAAATAATAATCGGAACGTAGAAGAGAAGAGCGTGTTGGACGGAAAATGAGAATTTGATCGTTCTCAAACGCGTTTCCCGGGTACGCCCGTTCGTCGCATCAGTTTCGAGGAAATTCTAAACGAGTTACAAACGCATTTCAAACCCCTAGTTCCTTTCTCTTTCTCTCTCGCACTTTGGGACAAGTTTCTAGGCTTCGGATACGCCATTATTACTGCTAATTCCGCGCCGTCGATTCCGAACAATTAATGCCGTCATAGGCAAGGGTCGACGTAGGAGACGGCAGGGGGAGATAGATAGATAGAGAGAGAGAGAGAGAGAGAGAGAGAGAGAGAGAGAGAGAGAGAGAGAGAGAGCTCTTTGTGCGATCGAGCCACGTTAAGCGCGTTTCGTACTCGTGGGTATAACCGAATCTCGATTCCGGCAACGCGCGCGATATTTCGAGGGCGAAACAAACAAGACTTCGATCGAGACACGTAGAAACGCGTACGCGCCAAGGCACATTTCTACTAGCACACGACTACCACAACACACTATACCACTACGATGTAATGCGGGAACACGTAATGCCATTATAATGCGGACACGACTGGATCCTGAGAGAGGGATGCAGAATGAAGGACGAAAGGAGGGTGTAACTTGGGGTGAGCGAGGTGGTGAAAGAGGGAGGAAAGGAGAGATATATGTACGCGAACGAGGAAAACGTGACGACAGGAGGAAAACGGCCTCGCGCTGGCATTATTACGAGAAAATAAATTCTCAGTCGGAAGTCTCTCTCTCTCTCTCTCTCTCTCGTCCTACATTCGAGGAACGTTCTCGCATAAACGCTACTCATTTTTCGCTACTCTTTTTCTTAAAAAGCTCGCAAAGTGCCGAACAATTTCTTTCCATTGGTTTTTTAAAATTTAGTTTCAAAGGTGTCGCACACCCCAAGGTTCACTCGCTATTACTATCCCGAGCGTTACCGGAAAGATGCTCTTTTAAACGATAATCAGAAAAGAATAGTCGTTGAAAAGAGGCGAAAAGGATAACGCGTGGATTCGCGAGTAGAGAGTAATTAATCTCTATCTTACTTCCCCCCCCCCTCCCCTCCCCTTGCTTTTTCTACGTCGTAGGGTCAATGAAATTTTACGACGCGACGTTATCTTGGGTCGCGAAGTCGTCTCAAGTTTTTTTGAAAGTGCTGCAAAGTACCCCGTCGTCTCTGGGGAGTTAAGAAAGCCCATCCCAACTGCTGCGACAATCGCGGTGATAGTGGTAATGATGAACGGTGGTAGTGGTATTAGTTCGCTGCTCTGGGAGTACCCCTTCCGAGAGATTCATCTAGATTACAAAACTACTCTCCGTTCGGAGTATTTACTCGGCATTAAATTACACAGACGGGCGCACGCGCTAGCGAGCATTCTCTCTCTTTCTCTCTCTCTCTCTCTCCCTCTCACCTTCTCCAAGTGGGACGTTCAATGGCCGGTTTACTTTCATCATATCCAATATTGATCAGTTCTAACGTGCACCATGAGCCGTTATTTATGCAATGTGGATGTGACGTCGCACGCTGCTTCAATTACGCGCGATCTTGCCGATGGTGATAATCCGTCGTATTTGTTGTTCTCCCTTGTAGCAAGGCCGAATGCGCTTTTACTAGAAATGTTCTCTTCGCTAAATCTAACGAGAAAATGTCGACGAAAGCGATCGGTGTACAAATATTTTCTTCTACTTCGAATATCGAAAATATTTTTTCTTTGAAATTGCATGTACTCGCTTGTCGTCGGAATGCCGAAAAAGAAAAGAAAAAAAAAAAAGAAAAGAAATTTTGTCCTGCGTAGAACGTATAAAATAACGTAACCTTTGATTATCCCCGATCGAGTTCCGATCGTTGTTTCTCGTGAAAAATAGCGACGCGACGAGCTTCTTTCGACGTTCCTTAAAAGTGGTCCGGTAAGAGTAATATGGAATACTCGAGAGAATCTCTTGTCGTCGAACGTCGTCGTAAGGCTTAGGTAGGGGCTCGTTTGGACTTTCATCCTAGGAGTTAGCGCAACGGTTCTCACGATATTGCGAGTTCGTTACGCCGTGCGACGCAATTCGCTCTCGAGTAATTCCGATAATACTGGCAATCATCCTGTCACCGAGTTAAGCCCTCGTAAGCCCTTCCGTGCCAGCTATTCCGCTATACTACCATACGGGGAGAAAATGGTGGAGGAGGTGTGTAGGGTGGAAGGAAGGTAGGAAAAGGTTCTCGCGACTTCCCATGGGGAATCTATTCGTTTTCTTCGACGAAAGACGCAGAAAGCAGGATGCACATCCCTCTCCACCTCTCGTCGGCCTTCCCCTATCCCCTTGCTCCTCCTTCGACGTGAAAGAGAGCGGAGGTTGCCACGGGCAAAGAGCCGTCCTACCTTTCGTGGGATGAAGGGAAACCGAACGTCGTCGTTATCGAAACGGACGTTTCTGCTTTCGCCACGAAATGCTTTCACGAGAAGTCTCCCTTTTGTCGTAACGCTGAAGCAAAGCTGTTGTTGTTCTCCTACCCGATCTCCTGTCCCGCACTGTGTATTTAATTGGCCATTGTGATGGCACACAGCCGGCAGTGATTTATTCTTTGAAAACGCTCGCTTTCGTTACAGGTACCGTGTGGGAACACACTTTTATACTTCGTACTTGGACTCCTCTCTTTACGGACGTAAGTCGATCGTCGAAATACTCGGATATCGAGCTAAAATCTTCAAAGGCCGAGAGTCACAAGCAATGGAACAAAGTCGATTATATTATACAAAATCTTCTTTATAGATTCGTCCACCGAGAGAGAGAGAGAGAGAGATATATACCTCACTGGCCACTTTGTGCTACGCAAGAAAGGAGAAGAAGCACGAGTCGGGCAATTTCGAAAATTAGAACCCTCCCCGTGAATGCAGAAAAAGTGGTGGCGGTGGCGGTGGCGGTGGAGAAAGAAGGAATACTCTCCGGGCAAGTAAGTCATACTCAAGATTTATTTCGTTCGGTGAAAGATCAAAAGCAAACGACGTTTCCTCTTCGATGTCGCGATACGATCAAACGACCGATGTTAAGGACCGAGAAAAAAGATCCGCGTGCTTTCGTTTCGCGTTGAAAACAGTTCCGTGCACGTGACCGAGCACGTTGACGGCGCACAAAGGGCTACGATAAGTCTTTACGAAAAGATATTGTATTGTCCCAGCGAAGGTCATAAAGAAACTGCGGTGCCACCGGTTCGAAGGAAAGAAACGAAGGAAAAGAGGTTGAATAGGTGGAAAGAAGGTGGGGCTGGCTTGTTTCTAAGAGAAAAAGGAGTCGGAAGGAAGAAAGGAAGGAAGGAAGGAAGGAAGAAAGAAAGAGGAGTAGTCGAGCAGGGGAGAATCTTCGGACTAATTAAATAACTAGCAAAGTCACCTAGCAACTTGGCACCTCGGCATCGAGTCCATCCTCCTCCTTTCCCAAGTACATGGCGGGGGCTCTCTTTCTTACCGTTAGCTTCTGTGTTTCCAACGGTTCTACTTTCTCTCATACTCTCCTTTCTTTCTCTCTTCCTCGCATCAACGCTCCTTCGCCGTCTCTCCTTTCCTAGACCGTCGCCGCGTCGTCGCCTCGTTATTTAATTAAACTTCGCTGAAGCGGCCGCGAGCTGCTTGATACCGGAGCACGTACCTCGTCACAACGTTCCTCTTTTCGACGTCCTACTTTTTCTTCCTCCTTTTTCTCCATTCTACTTTTTCCCCTATTTCTCTGGCGCGCTCCTCATCGAAGAAGACTCTTAGAAGAATAAGCGCGTAGCTCGCGCGATATATTCGAGGGAAATTGTTCTCTCCCCCTCTCAATTCCCTTCGAAGGATCGCTTTGGTCCAAGTTATTAGACTCGACGCGTTTGAAATTGAAAACAATGCGAAAAGTCGAGGAAGATGATATATTCGATGATCTCGAGAGCCTGGAGAGTATAAAAGAAATTACATCGGGCGTCGCCGGAGAAAAGTTGAAACGGTCGGTCGAACGATGCGGATCCTTCAAATTCGTAGGGTCAGAAAAATGAGGATTCGGCCAGGCACCGAAACGAAGGATGACTTACGGGTCGGGTAATTATCCTCGGTACGATTAACGACGATAATTGAAACGTAAAAAGAAAAGTTTGAAACTCGCCAAGATTCGACGATACTAGTTCGTACGAGAAGTACACGGGCTTTGGTGCGCTTCGGCTAATTTCGCGGCGGAAGAACGCAGATATAGGTTATAGAATAGTGGCCGGGGAACGTTCGAGGGGTGTAAAGATGGCACCTCGAGCCCCCGCCCAACCGGCCCCCTCGCTCCCTCCTCCTGTCCGTGAAAGGAACGCGCTATGAACCGTTAATTTACCTCCGTGAAAATATATAATACCACCAGGGGATAAACCGAGTAACTTTGCTCTCCTCTTATTTTCTCTATACCCTCCTCTCGTATATTTCGCTCTGCCAGGGTACGAATTTCTGACTTCCATGGAAGTTTCACTACCGAAACACTCTCCGCCCCTCCTGACTTTAGAGCATCCGTCGCGTAGAGACGATCAAATAACACCCCCAAGAAAATATATATCTCTTTAGGTTCTACCTCCCTTTATACTTTGTTTGTTTTTTTTTGTTATTTTGATCCACGCGCGAAACCACCGATAAGGAACATTAGACGCGAGTCTTACTTCTTTCGGCCTTAAATAGTTATCGACGTTTCAAATTCGATGCGGCCAACGTCGAAAGTTTCTCTTAAATGCGCGTCCGCGTAGTTATCGAAGTTTAGCCAACTTTGCGTTACACGCTCGATATCTACAAAGTCGGATATCGACAAAGCATAAAATAGTAGTACCGTGAGCGCGCGCGGCGTGCTTCCATGGTTAATCGTTCGGCGATATCAGCTCCAAGTTTTCTTTGGATTCGACCGAGAATGCCCGTAATACTCGAATAACGTTTCGATACGCACGCATGCGAGTATACGTAAGGTATTATTATCCGTACTCCATACGACAATGAATTTCTATAAACGGAGAAAATAATAATAGAAACGTTCGGAGATAAGAATAAGCGAGTTAGCCTTTATCGAGGCATCGCCATGAAAAATCGCTATCGTAGATCGACCGTGATCATTCCGGGCACTCGTTTAATCTACATTTATTTCGAGAAGCCCACCCAGTGGGCTTACGACAAAGTACGCGCTTATCCGATCGACGAGAGTTGTTTCATTTTGAGAAACGTAAACGTCGCACAATTAAGCGGCGGATCCGGTCGGCGCACGGGTCGAAGGAGAAAGGGTGGATCCCTCTCTCGTTATTTCGGAGCACCGATTTGCCTCCGAAAACAACGAAACGGCCTTCGACCGGAAAATACGATCGAACCGAATGTAAAATGCGAATCTAAGACGGATGATCAAACGGAACACTTACCTACGATTCTTCTCGAACAAAGCGGTCGCGTCGCTTTACGATTTATTTACGAATGTACCTTGTCGCTTCTATTTGCGATGAAACGTTAATTTGAAGTTTATCGTATCGAAAACGGATCGGTAATAATCGATATTACTTTCCGGTAAAGAGCTTCCGAGAACTTTGCGGTTTAATAAGTTTCGGTAAACCCAAGATTTTAATCGAGCGCGGAGATAAAAGGCATGCCAGGGGGGAAGGGGGGGGGGGGGGCGGACATTGAATCTAATCTTTGATCGCGTCTTCGATAGATCTTCTTAATCCGGCAGTATCGGGAGTTAAAGTGGAAGAAGGAGCCGATGAGATTCCAGTGTTGCGAGAAAAGTTTCACAAAGCATTGCCATCGCCTCATGGAGCTTTAAAGAAATATTACAATTCTTTGTCTCTTACGATCAGTTTTTCATTTCGTCGCGATATTTCATTGTTACCAGTTACGCCGCAAAGGACAGGGATATTAACGATCGTTGTAATTAATTCCGAGCCGGTAAAGTTATAGTCGAGAGAGATCGATCGATCCATAAAATTCACATGGACGTATCCTTTTCTGGTATTGAAAAAAAAAAAAAAGGGTCTTAAATTCATAGACGACAACAAACATATCCGCGACTAAACAGAAATCGTCAAAGTTCTTCGAGTCGTGTGGAGTTCGCGCAGTTATATACGGTCGTATAGTCGGTTACGCGATTTCTCTACAAAGTCACGTAGCACGCGTATCGAGCCGAACTCTCGCGTACGTTGACTCTTACTTATTGACTCGATAACATAGAAGATAACTTTATCGGGAGAGCAACGTGAATCGATGGAAAAGCTAATAGTTATTAGTGCCACTTTGATCTCCACTTGGTCGTCCATCGACAAACCCAGAATGTATATCAAAACTTGGAAGACGCGAGCGATAGACGTTCGACCTTAGTGTTTGCCCTCGGCCTAATCGTTTGTCCCTCTCGTATCGTTGCCGTGGTGCGGCGTAAGAAAAAGTGGGGGTAGGGGGGAGGTCCGGTCGGTTTTAAAAACAACATCCCGATGCGAATAACGAAACGATGTGTCGTCCCTTAACGAACCCATTAACGAAGGAACGAACCTTAAGAAGGCGTTGAGGCGCGACCGGCACCGGCGCACTTTTAGTACCGCTTGTACCCTTAGGTGTGAAACCGCCGTTGTTGTTTACGCGTGTTTACGAATGCAAAGTGTTTGCGAGCATTGTGTGCAGAGCCGCGTGCGGTGCGTGTATACGGAGCATTCAATGGGACCTGGCGTGCGTGTCGCGCGAGTAAGGGAGAAAGGGACAGAGTGGAGATGCCTACATGCGCAAGAGAGGGTGTAAGCACACTTGGCAAGCTGCCATTTAGGGGTTGAAGCGATGAGAGAGGGAAAGAGAGAAGAGGGTCGCGGCCTACCCCTTGGATTTCACAGCCGTGCCTACGCACGCGGATGTGGAAAAGACGGTGGGGCTTTCTTCTTCCTTCCTCGGAGTCGTTCGTTCAATCTTCCTAACTCTGCCTCTTTATCTTTCTCTCATTCCTCTCTAAATACATAAAGTCCACGCGACGAAACGGCCTTAACGTCGCAAAACGCTCTATCAAATCCAAGCTCCACCTCTTTACCTTTATTACCCTCTTCGATTCTTTCGTGCAACCTCGAGATCCTTCCCCCTTATAATCTCACGCCAAAATCTATCACCAAAGTTCGAACCGACGGCGTGACGAAACTCGAGCAACCGTCGTCAAATGGCAGCGAGTACAATGATTATTTCATCTTTCCAAAATTTGATGTATGCTTTCCAAATATTCGTCCGATCGTCCGTTTATAGGGCGACGATTGAAAAACGCGCGCGTTTTCTAGAAGTTTTTTTTCCAGGAAAACCACTTTCGACGGATTCCTAGAGCGACCGAGAGGGAGGGTTGGCTGAGAGAGAGAGAGAGAGAAAGGGGGGGAGAGGTACGACTACAGTCACAGTGCGACTCGCGATGGTCGTTGACACATTTCGCTTTTTCGCGAAACGCACGTGTGACATGGCCGCAACAAGCGCGCGAAACACGTCCGTAACAGGCGCGGTTGAAACAGACGCGACAATGAGGTCCGGTCTCTTATTGATTCGTTGACAATGCGACTGGCACGACGGACAAAAGAACAATGTCCGGCCTACGTCACTGGTTGCCGTCGCTACTTCACCCCGCTCTACTGGCCCTTTTAGTCCCTAGAGTCCTCGGACAAAATATGTTATTTCGATAATGTCGTAACGAGTACTGGGAAAGTCGCGGACTCGCGTCAAATCGAATATTTTCTACATCCTAAAACGGAGCTATGCTATTATCAATCCATCTTGATGCCGATTCGCGCTACTTTCCTATTATTCTCTTGTCATACAAATAACCACTCCATTTTTCTTTCCGCCAAATGAAATAGCATCGAATTACCCGATGTAATAACTGGAATGAAAATTAAGCGGACATCTAATCAACGTTGGATATTAAATAGATGAACCTGTCGTTGATGCCTGTAATTCGCGCATCGAATTAGTTCTGACGAAAAGAAAAACATAAATGAAAGAAACAGAAAAAGAAAAAGAAAAAAAAAAAGAAGAGAAAACCCTCGAGAGGGTTCTCTAACGAAATTTAATATATTGGAAGTCTACCTTGGACCGATACGCTCCGAGGGAATATATAATGGTAAACGGGAACAGAAGTTTAGGATAAATCGTGAATCCTCGGAATAATAACGTTGGAACGCCGTTGGAGAAGCGTCGGTGTTACGCATTTCGAAGTCACCCTATAGACGCTTACGTGGCACGGAATTCACCCCCTAACAACAGAGGCACCCTAAGCGATAGTATATGCCGGGCCAACGGCGCTGCCACGTTCGAAGCTCATTCACGACATTGATTTTCCTTTTGGAGTCCCTTCGTCTTCATGGCGTCCTCGCTTCTATTCTGAACTTGCGTCACAGCGGGAAACGTGTCATTGGCCCCGAAAAATGGCGATCCTCCTTTTTCAGGGCGACCAACTGATTAGACAAAGCCCTGGGAGAGCCAAGCTTGCGAAAGAAAAGCCTGCCGAGTTGCGATACGCTCGCTCTTCTCCCCCCCCCCTCTCTCTCTCTCTCTCTATTTCTCTCTTAGCTCGCTAGCCAAGTCTGCTTCATATAAGAATCACCCTTCCACTTCTCATTCCTTCTCCACTTCTGCGCCATCACGTACGAAAGGAGGATAGAGTCCCGACATCTTTGGAAGTTGAGATAAGACGAAAGCGTTGCCGAGATGGCTGTAGGTCGAATGTAAAAGGAATCGACCTTCTTCACCAAAACGACGAAATTTTGCAAGAAAAAAATATTTTTCGCTTTACTTTTTTCTTTGTTCGAAAATGTAACGGTGTGCAATTACGGTGTATTCCGTTGATAATGCTGTTTAACGAAACTAGAGGTATTTCGAAATGGATGTTCGTTTGATCGTAAGTTTTTCATCAAATTTTCAGATTCCTCGAAAATAGTATATTCCATTTCCCATATACGTACACGTAATTAATGAGAGGATAAAATTGTCGTCTTATTTTATCGCGATAAAAGTAATATAGAAAAATAATATTATCTAAGAGGAGATAATGACAATATGCAAATCTTTTTAAAATATAGAAATATAAAAGGAGTGTGCACGGACTCGTTAGAAAATTTTTCGATACGAACCGCATCGTCGCGTCGTCTTGTAAATTGTGTGGGGAAATTCGCGCGATTCGCTGAATAAGTAGGGGTATACGAGAAAAAGGAGACGATACGAATTTCGAAAACTAAGATTACTGCTACGATGTCGTCAACGTTCTCGTTAAAATTCGTGGAAGTGATCTTGCGTCGCGGCCTAGGCAAGAAAGAAGAAAAAAGAAAAAAAAAAAAAAAAAGAAGAAAAAGGCGCTTAGCATTTAATATTAATGGCACGATTCGTGTTCTCGTCACGTAGGGTTGGTGGTCCCTTGCGTTCCGATTTCCCTTTCCTCCTCTCATAACGTGCGATATTATGATTGAGATTTTCGTTACCACATATACGTCTACACTTATATTTCATGTAAATTTTAGAATCGCTCGCTCATCAACTCGCGATCATCGAGCGATCGTCAAGAGTTAATATTTGAATAAAATCGTTCGAGGAAAAGCCACGGAGAGGAGAAGACGTGAGCCCCTATTCGATAAAGATTAAGTTTGATTACGTACTCCTTGGACTATGTGTTGGGCAATGTTTCTAAAAATGTTACAACATAACTCATCCGGAAAAAGATCCAGAAGAAACGTTGATAGCTATCTGATTGTCGCGATGCATTGCCGCGAATTAAAGAGGAGTAGAGAGAGAGAGAGAGAGAGAGAGAGAGAGAAAGCGCGCGCTGAACATAGGCGAATAAATATTTTACAGTTCCGTTCCAATTTCCACCCTCGTTCAGGATATTAATTTACCGTATCAAATTTTCGTGTTAATATCTCGCTTAATTTACATTTTATCGTCCAAATATTCATTAAACGTGTGTTATTTAATATCTGATTGTATAAAGGAAGATATATTGATTGAGATACTGACGATGAAGTGAGAGAGAGAGAGAGAGAGAGAGAGAGAGGGAGAGAGGGAGAGAAAATCTCCAGTTAGGAAAATGAAATACGTCAATCTTTTTTATCGTAGCATTCGTTAATTATTCTCGGATGTGATGGATAGATCGATGATTTTCGCGAGAAGATAATATTAGCAACTTTGGAGAGAGATAATAAATTCGAGGAATCGAACGAATATCGAAAAATTTCTCCTTCGATTACATTCGATCATATTCAGAAAGGAACGAGTTAGTAAAATCTATTTTTATTAAATAACATTTTCTCGAAACTAAACGGTTTATAATCTCACCTTTCTCTCAATCCCTCTATCTCCTTTTCAGTTTGAATATTTCTTCCATTCTTTCGTCGAAGTTATCTTAAAGGCTTTTTACGTATACTCCCATTATATCCGCCAAATATTCTCATACATCTTCGTCGAGAGAATATTCCCCAGGTATGTTTCATATAATACCGTGCATGCCGTGTATCCTTAAATATCCGGAAAGTGTTCGCTCCTGTGCCATCGAAACTTGAAGAGAAATTATCCATTTCGGCGGACCGATAAATCAGCACTACCATCGCCATCCACCGTAGTAAAATGAAATTTACGAACGTACATGCGTTTTCGAGCGACCAACCCACGGCACCCCCGAACTACCGTCAAGGTTTCCGCTTTAGTCAGCGTTGGAGAGGAAATACGATTTTTTTCATCGCTCAGGTACGAGAGTAAAGACTCACGGGGATGTAGAGAGAAAGAGGGGGGAAAGGGAAGAGAGAGAGAGAGAGAGAGAGAGAGGACGTAAAAAAGAGGCAAGTAAAAAAGAGAGAGGTAGAGAAAGAGAGAATGTTCAGCCGAGTCGTCGATGCGAGAAGCCGCGAATCCCCAAAAGGGCTATTCCAATTTAATGTCCGTTAATCGTATTACGTTTTGACTTTGCAGCCACCCTTTCCCGTCCCTTTCCTCTCTCCACCCCTCTTCTTCTCTCATTTTTTACGAATTCGACCTTCCCTTTCTCTCATGTCGACTACGAAGGCACACAGTCGAAAGGCAAGCAGCATTTTGCCGTAGGAATGTTAATACTTGTTTATCCCCTTCTAATTTAGCACGGAAAATTAAAATCACAATTTCCTCGTTCGCTCGGACTCGCGAATACAGCACGCCTAATAGAATTAGCATGCAATCGCAGACACGGCGATTGCATTGTTGTTTTGTTTCACGTAAACACGAACCATTGCCATTAGTCTCCTTCGCCGTCTGAGCTTTTTCAATGCACCATGTGTCTATCGGAGCTGACGCATTTTACGAGCCGTTGTAATTTCGGAGGCTCTTCGTGTTCTCGCCCGAGACACGAGTACGATCTTAAAGAGTGCACTTTCGAGCGCGCTCTATCGTGCACCGAACGTGACAGGAATTTCAGCCACGTCGGCCGATCGCGAAAATTCGAAATAAAATGAAAGGCTTCTTTCATCATTCTATTTTCTATCCTCGTAGTCTCGTAGTCTCGTAGAAAGAACTCGTTGACATTAACTCAGCGCGCGTGTGTGTATGATGCGTACATACATACATATGTATGTATAAAACATGTATACCTAGAAGTCTGACTAAAATTCCACCTCTCGACGTTAGAAATAATATCGGAATAAAAAGCCTTTGAATTTCACACAAGACTTGTTTTTCATTAAAATACTTCTCTCTCTCTCTCTCTCTCTCTCTCTCTCTCTCTCTCTCTCTCTCTCTCTCTCTCTCTCTCCCGTTCGTAGCGCGCGAGATATTTGGGAAAATCGTCGTCTCTTTGAAAGCCGGTCGCTCTGGCGTTCGCGCGGGCACGGGCGCGCGCACGCGAATACAGCGCACATATAGGAGTTATCATAAACGGCGGAAGTACGCGAGCGAGCGAGTATAGAAACGACTGCGACCAACAAAAAATGTGCCGCGGGGGAATATACACTGAAGGATAAAGAAACGACGGAAGAGAGAACGCGAATTTAAAGCGAGGACGATGGTAGTAGTAGTAGTAGTAGTAGTAGTAGTAGTAGTAGTAGTAGTAGTAGTAGTAGTAGTTGGACTGTTGACCGTGTGTCCGTACTGGTGGTTGTGGCGGTCGCGATGATGGTGGTGGCGATGCTGGTGGTGGTGGTGGTGGTGGTGGTGGTGGTGGTGGTCGTCGAAAGCTTCAGGGCAGCAGTTTTGGGGTTTGCCCGTCCGTTCGAGCGTCCGTCCACGGTCCGAAGGGCTTTCGAACGAGCGTTGCCCGTAGTTTTATAATTATTGTGACGCCCCGGGGGCTTATGAGATCGAGCTTCGTCGGCCATACGGTCTCGATATACTTGTATGCACGCGCACGTGTCACTCTCGCACGCTCGTCTCACATGCCGCGCGCACGCGAGAATTTGCAGAGGGACATGAAAGAGAAAGAGAGAGAGAGAGAGAGAGAGAGAGAGAGAGAGAGAGAGAGAGAACGAACTACACGAGCCTTTATAAGCGCAAGTAGGTATGCGTTTCGAGTTCGCAAGTAATGTCATACGCATGTAGTAAAACGTGAGGTCTCTGTCTTTTTTTTGTCTTACTTTTACGTTTCATACATTTCTCATTTCGTGTTTATCCATCTATATATTCATGCGTCTACTCATCTATCTATCAATCGATCTATTCGTTCGCTCGTCTATTTGTTCGTCTATATGTCCGGCCATCCATCTATAGGTAAGTACATATTCCATAACGATGTCGAGACGAGTTATATTTGAACATACATCGCTTGTTTATCAATTATCTGGTTCTATATGACGTCGAAATTGTTAAATCGAAAGCTCATCTCTCGGCTAGGTAAGATAACTAAGTTTTCAAAAAAGAAAAAAAAAAAAAAAAAGAGAAGATATAAGGAAACGTCCGAATAAAATCGCTTATAAGTTTTCCTTCGATTACTTTCGACCCAAAGTTAACGAGGAACAGTTAGTCAAAAAATAAAAAAAAAATGAAAAAAAGACCTTTCTCTGACTGCAGACAAGTAAGGAAAAAATCAAGATGGGCGATACGATATCCGTATCGGGGTATGTACCCTAAAGGTCGAATACCTGACTCGTATTCGTTGTAACGTGAATCGAGCCGAAAGGTCCTGGATCTTTCGACGATAACCACGTACGAATTGCCTCTCGATAAGCCTGCTTCGAAAAATATTTTCTCGCATAAAAGCCCTAATGTTTGAGGTAACGCGGCGAGCAAGAAGATTCGTTCGGCACTCACCAAAGTGTTAGATTTTCCATAACACGATAAACATACAGTCGTATTCCATCGTTACGAGTTTCGTAGTGCATTATGGCCGCCAGAGTATATCGGTCGCAGCAAAAATGGGTGAGAAAAGGAGGGAAAAAGAGAGTGAGAGAAAGGGGGCTGATGAAGGGCGGTGGAGGGTGGTGGAGGGTGAGGGCAGGAAAGGGCGGAGTCAGAGGCTGGTGCAGCAAAACGCCCTGTAAAACTCTTCGTTACGATTACGAGGTGGTCGTTGCTATGCCCGTCATCCGCCAACGGTCACGTTCCTACTACGACGTATACGATGTGGATTATTAAACTTGTAGCGTAGAACGGAGGATGGTTTATGGATTTTCGATGCTCGCCACGGCTCCGTGAAAATCTTAAAAGTGGATCGCGCGTGTCTCCTATCGATTACATAAATACATTAGCAACGGTAAAAGTTGATAAACACAATTCGAAAAGATCAAGTATTTTTTTGCTTTTTTTCTTTTCTTCTTCTTCTTCTTCTTCTTCTTCCTTTTCCTCCTATTTCCTTCTATTTGTCGTATAAAAAGAACAGGAAGAAAAAATTGCGGTAACGACCAGAGAAAAAGCTTACGTCCGATCGTTCGGAGCCGAATGAAACGGCTAGTTTTTCGACGAAGGGTGGTAAAGGAGGGGTGGAGGGAGAGCGAGAGAGGAAGAGAAAGCAAAAAAGTTGGTATTATGATTACGACGCGGTCGTTGCGATGGCATACCACCGCTGGCGGCAATGGTCACACGAAGCGGTGCCGCTGGATACAGCAGTAATGGATTATTAAATTTCTAACGTAGTACCGTGGCACATGGCTGTAACGTTCGGCCCCTGTAAAGCCACAGAAGTGTCGTTTCCTTCCTAATGGGTTGCGCGGACTTCTCGCGAAGTACACTGCAACGGCGGTTACCATTATTAATAACATCATTACCATCGTTGAGGATGCGTAGCGTTACGACCCTTGTGTGTTCCGACTTCTCTCCGCTCTATATTGTTCTCCATGAAGACGATACCATCATCTTCTCTAGTCGGTGCACCAGAATTTTTTCCCTTACTTCCCTACGACGAGAGAAGAGCCCCGGGTTATGGAAAAAGTTCAACAACCAAAGAGACCCTTTTTCCATGTCACGCAACTAATTACTTTTTCTCTTTCTTTTCTTTCGATTTTTTTCTTTTTCTTTTTCTTCATTTCTTTATCCGCCCTCTTTACCGCTCGGCTCTTGAGAATTCAATGCTTCGGACGGAATTATATTACGATAAAAAAATGTTATATATATTATTTCCTAAAAATGTAAAAGCGTATTCCATGAATATCGGAAGAGGAACATATAAAAGGTTCTGGTGTATAAAAGGCGAATATTAAAAACAGTCTGCCTGGCGGAATGATCCAAACCGATCATTATTCGTGCGTTCGCGGGTTACAGCGTGAGGCGCATAATATATCGCGACACGGGTAGAAAATAGCGTCGTTCACCGGTGAAATAAAGCCGTATAACCAGAGAGATCCTATAAATATAACGCAATAACCAGGGCGAATTGAATCGGCCGACAATATCCGCGAGGATGTTATCGAATCTCTGCTTGGTATCGTACGACAAGGCGTTGGCAGTCGCGTCTCTCTGTGTGTGTGCGTGTGCGTGTGCGTGTGCGTGTGTGTGTGTGCGTGTGTGTGTGGGGGGGGGCAAGCCTGGGGGACGACGCGAACCCTGGCTCGTGCAGTTAAATCGTTCAATTTTACGAGCAGAGTTAAAAGAATCGGTTAAAAGACGCGCGCGACATGGAACTCGAAACTCTTGGATTTCGATCTCGGTCGACGGAACAGACCGGAGAGGGTTTCCGCGTTAACCAACCGTAACGCGATGAACGAAAATGGGTAACAACGAAGGAACACGAAGGAACACGAAGGTGGTTCGTTCGAAGCCGGCCCAGGCCCGAACCCTGCGCTAACGTCGCCCGTCGGTTATTCGCCGATAACGCGTGGAGCGACGAGCTTTACGGGGCCATGGAACATGTCAAATCAGGATGGGTAATGCACGAATGTAAAGGTTTATGGCCAATATGGAGTATTTACGGTTGACGGGCAAAAGCCGTCGTACGGAAGCCGATAGAAGGGAACCGACCGAAGAACCACCTCTATACGCACGCATCTGCCCTCTCTCGTTTCCTCCTTTGCTTTCCAGACACCGTCTTTCTATCCTGTTTCTTCTCTCTTCTCCTTTCTCTATCCCGCCCTGAAAGGTCTTTACCGTTGGAAGCGCCTTTCCACGGACGAGTACGAATATCGGAAGTACGAGAGGTAAGAGTCGAGAAAGAAGCCGGAGTCCTTTGCCGTTTTCGCGAGGCCCTCCTTTCCAACGAGACCGGTAATCGCATTAATATAAGAACGGTAAATCTTTCCTTTCCAGCCACAATAGTCTACCCTTCGTCGGTCTAAGTCATGCGAACAAAAGGATTCAACTTCCTTCGTTGGATACCGAAACGTCCGCGATTTACATTCCGAAGGACCACCTAGATAAGTATGTTGTAGCTGGAACCATCCACCGATGGTTGCACTTATCTTTTCTTCTTTCTCGAATAATAATATATCTGCCGACTAAAGATCACGTAAATGGGTGCTGCTGCATATTAATTTTTTCAATCAAGGGGATCTCGTACGATCTTTATCGTTATCGTATTTTTCAAGCTTAGCGTGACCCGAGGAAAAGATTATGTTCGATCACAATGATATTACCTATATAACGCACGCCTGTATAACGTATCGCTCACGCGAGTCGTTATTTACCTTTTCCACCTTTAACCGTGATATTCATAGGTCGCGATAAGTCTGATCGACGTTGAGTTTCCGAGCTTTCGATTCGACTCGATCGTCGCGCGACGAAGGAAAAATAAAAATATGACACGGTGCCGTGTCGTATTATTTTCTCAAAGGAGGAGGCGATTACCGCGATATCGAAATAAATATGTACCTCCCGTTTTTGGATATTTAAATATTCCGATAAAATCGATGTAACTCGTTGAAAATTCGTAATCTCTAAATTTCCATAAAGGGGAACGACGACGGACTCTGTTCGTCCCGGACGTTTCATATCGGCGACGTTAAATCAAAGCGATCCCACCGCGAAGATCGTCGGAAATCCAGAGACGGCGGTAACTTGAATGCAGACGCGCGAAATCTAGACGGTAAATCACCAGGAGTCTCGTCGAGCGCCTGTCGGAGAGAGATCCCGCTACTTGCTCGTCCTACGAAGCATTTATTAATCGCTCAGCTCCTAAATCCCGTGGCGCAGCTGGCCTCGAAATGTTTGTACCTACGTATTGCAAAGTAAAGCGCGCGCGCTCGAGAGAGAGAGAGAGAGAGAGAGAGAGAGAGAGAGAGAGAAAGGGGGACGTAGAGTCCTCTGGGAGAGGATTAGGTCGGACATATTGAGAGCTTCCAACTCCCTCTCCCGCGAAAGCACCAGCGGCTTCGAATGAACGCGAAGCTGCCCTGCACCGCGAACAACCTAATAAGGTTTTGTCTCTTTATTTTTCTTCTTCTTTCTCTTCTTCTTCAGGCTTCTACTCCTGCCTTCTTCTTTTTCGTAGTCTACGGAAAAAGCATCTTGTTTACCTTCGTTTTTTGTCACGTATCGTTTCACGCTTTACGAAAGAAAAAGGTTGGAAACTGAGGTGGACGGAGTATATACAGTTTGAAAAATTGTAATATTCTGAGAGAAATGTCGAAAAAATAAAGCAAACGAAATGGAAAAAATGGAAAGCGTTATACGATTTACGGCGAAGTTGATCGTGCAACGAAGTTGCTTGTGAAATTGGTAATTGCCAAAGTGAGAGAGAGCGAGAGAGAGAGAGAGAGAGAGAGAGAGAGAGAGAGAGAGCGAGAGAGAGAGAGAGCGGGCTGTAAAAAAATAGAGCTGCAAAAACATCGAGTTGTAAAAAAAATCGAGCTGTAAAACATTCTAGCTGCAAAAAATTCGAGCTGTAAAAAATTCGTGCTGTATTTCCAATGATCGAGATAACAGTTCTAAAACGCAGTCGATTTCGAACGCGTCGGCACAATACAGACGGATGACGATGGAATATCCCCCTCGATGGTGTATTGCTGACGGGATGTACGAGTCAATAATTTCCTCACTCTAGCATTTTATGAGGGAGTATTATATGGGCGCTGGTTATCGATGATTAATCTCGGCCCTGTCACTTGCAAACCCAGGATTCGCGTCTCGAATGTATCGGTGCTTATTCGCCCATGCTACCAATTTCGTCCTTTCATACGTTCGCATTCCTTTTGCATCATCGATGATCCCTACACACATTGAAAATGATCGATCTTCGTCGACTGGAAATTGTTGTTTAAAGCGGCTCTCAACATTTCCTCGTGTTTTCCTTTCTAAAAAGGGGCTTAACGATGCACGTCGAAACACCTATTAGAGGCCTTTAAACGGTCTAAAAGAAGGAAAAAAGTTACGTAACGCGTCTCTCGGGAAGGGCGGAGCAACACGGCGTAACGTCTTTCACGAAAAGGGGCTTGGTAATGGTGGATTGCAATAATATTACAAGTTAATGCATAGAATCGCGCTCCCTCTCTCGCGTTTTCGCTTCGGTCTACGTTCTTCGTGCTCGTGTACGAACCACGCGAGCCGCGCAAATATACCTTGAAAGCTCTGTTTGAGGAAAGCAAGGAAAGGGTGGGTGGGTGGGTGGTAGGGGGAGAGTGAGAGAGAGAGAGAGAGAGAGAGAGTGAGAGAGAAGCAGGGTGCTTTCGCCATTGTCCGTGGCGTTACCTCGCCCTGCGCGACCCTCCTTGCACGAGGCGAGACCCTCGAGGGCTTGCCTCCGAATAATATTTCGTTCCATTATTCATAAACATTTTATAATCTTCTTAGCACTGTGAATTATTGCCGTTCGCGCAATTGAAATAATGCGGATTCGTGGTCCATGCTAGAAGTACCTCTCTCCGTCTTTCTCGCGCGAGCTTGCAAACGTATACGTATATGTGAAAAAGTTTAGAGAAAATGAGAGAGAGAGAGAGAGAGAGAGAGAGAGAGAGAGAGAGAGAGAGAAAGGAAGAAGGATAAAGAGGGGTAGGTAGGACGAAGGCAGTAAGGAATTGCACGACAACGAGAATAGAACGAGTTCGTTCGTTGAAGTGGCGTTGAAATGTTTCGAACCGAGGGAAAAATAATTGGACGAAGAGCCTTGTCGTTACTTGGCGAGGGAATGTGGAGCGTTACTACGACGACGAAGACGACGATGAGAACGATGAGAGGGAGGTGGTGCGGAGGACAACTTCCTTCTACCGTCTTTGTATCCGAGGACTTACCATTCCTTTCTTAAACTCCTCGTTACCGAGAAGTCTTCCGGCACCTTTTGAACTTCCTGGCGAAGGTATGTAACGCTTCTCGTATACAGAAACAACTTTTCTCCTATCGCTAAAGGTTTCCCCGTCCAACTTCGAGGTATCGCGATGTTGCACGGGCATCGAACGATACTCGAAAGAGCTAATATCGTTAATTATAATACCGTCGAAGCTATGTAACGTCCAAAATGTTTTCAACGAGCATTCAATTTTTGCGATCGTTGGACCGAAACGACGAGCAACGAAACGAGAATCGAAGAATACGATAGAATACGATAGGTACTCGCTCGCTCGCTCGGTCGGTCGGTCGGTTGGTTGGTCGACGATACAGCTGATCGAAGGCGGGATTACGATTGAGAAATCGAGTTAAAGGAAAAGTTTGACGGTATAGCCGGATGTGGTTCGGTTCTCTCCCTCCTCCTCCGTCCGTCATGGCAGAGAGAAAGAGAGAGAGAGAGAGAGAGAGAGAAAGTTTCCCCTTGGAATAATCCTCCGCGACACCTCTTATTAACGTAGGGTCCATTCGAATCGTGTTCTTAAACTCCTCGTTACCGGTGCGCGCTACTTTAACGGGGTCCCTCTATCCCGAATCGCTTTATCGAACTGACGAAGTTGGAGAACGGGATTGCGAACAACGGGCTTTGGGAATGGCTGTAATTTTGATAGGTCATAACTCTCCTCTCCCGCTCTTTGAAACGCTATCGAGACTCATACGGATATATATATATATATATATATATATATATATATATATATATATATCCCAGACGCGGGAGTTGGAAGAGAATAAAGAGGAAGAGAAACAGAGACGACTCACTGATCCCGACGCTTAACTAACGGATGATCCGAAATAAGATTTACGAAAGCGATATCTCCTTAGCGTAGGTAATTTGAAGTTGCGGAAAGGGCGACGCGTATAAAGCAGTCACGCGCGCTCCAGCCCTTCCCTGATCTCTCTATTACAGTTCGGATTAGCTAGTTATGAAACTCGCCGGCGAAGTGGTGATGAAGCGTGTTCGGAAAGTTTCCATCTGGATGAGGTTACATGGCGAGGATCGTGGACTCGAGGACGCGAAGCTTTATGCGTATGCGCGGAGTTGCACGGAATAAGCGATCAGGGTCGTTCCTGGGGGAGGCACGTTAGTCCCGTGTTAATTTCTTCCTGACAGGAGACGTCGCCTCGACTTCGGGGTATCCCCTGGCTTTCGAGAATTTTGCAAAGACAAACCTGCATCGAACAAAGTTACTTTCGGCTTCTCTATACGCGACCGTAGCGAGAGTTTAAAGCGATCGGGAATGGCGAATTACCGGAAAGAAACGAATTCTTAAGCTCTACCGAACGTTCTTCGAAATTTCGAAACGATTACGAGCCTCGAATCTCTATTTCGAGGGCCGCGAATCCTAGTTGGTACCTGCCTAGCGCGATTGGCGCCGCGTTACGTCACCACCGACTACGAATCAAAATCTTATTAACTGCTGAAAGTGAGTTTCACTTCAAAGTGGAATTTAATTACATTCGCGCCTCCACCCTGTCCCGTGCCCTGCCCTTTTCCTTACTACTCTTTCTCTCTCTCTCTCTCTCGGTCTCGCTCGTCTCGCTCTTTCCTTTATCCCTACCCCATTTCGCTCTCCTCTAACTCCCTTTCCGCCTCTCATTTTCTTCGAGTCTCCTCTTCCTCGCCGCCAGTTTCTCGGAAACTCCTTGAAAGCACGTCCGACCCGACTAGCATCCCATTACTCGCGGTCTTCATTTTTGAATGAAAATATTTAAATTTCCCTGCCTCGTCCAGCGGAAATTATTGCCCTTCCTGTCCTTTCCGAGCGAGCTCTTCCTTACCCCCTCCCCATATACAATCAACTTCTTCTTACTCTCTCAGCAAAAATCTTTACCTCTCTTTTTTCTCTTTACGAGTACGCGGAAGAAGGTTGTTTGGAACGCGAGCAAATATCCAAATGCCAGAGCGATTATACTTTATTTTTTTTTTTTTTTTACTTGGCCGCTGGTAGTCGTTGCTTACTCATCGGTACGACGGTCTAAAGGGCTATCCTCTTTCTTCCAATGCTTTCTCTCTCTCTCTCTTCTTCGTGCAAGCACCGAGGCAATTGCTTCTTTTGAAGTGCGCTTACTCTCTCGCGTTTTTTTCTTACCGGCGCATCTCGTGATTAATTTCGCAGTCTCGGTTTGCTCTTCGTCCTTTGGCAAAGGAATAGAGAAGGTGCACCCTCGAGAATCCTTTCTCTTCTTCCTCTTTCCCTTCTTCCACTCCTTCCTATTCTTTCTTCATCTCCACGTCATTCGATGGACCTCGAGAAGAACACGTCCGCGGGGAGGGATTATAAGTTTCGCAGCTCATCACCAGTTTGAACGCGCGCGAGAAAACGCTTCCCCTTCTTAACGAACTAATCGGAGAGATAGTGAGTGAGTGAGTGAGAGTGAGAGAGAGAGAGAGAGAGAGAGAGAGAGAGAGAGAGAGAGAGAGAAACGCCAGTTCTCTTTCGCTCCCTCTATCTTTTCTCGTATTTTAATTTAAAAGTTGGACTTTGTCGAGAGATCTCTTTTTTGCGAGAAAACACGAGTTCGGGTCGAGCATATAAAACTGTAGTAGAGTTTCGTGATCGACTCGCTTTTAATCTTTTAATCACGATGGCCGATGGACCGTTCTCGACGATTCTCGGTCGAACATCGACCGAAATCGCATACAGGTAATGAAACGTAAGATGCGGAGGAAACAAAAGAAAAAAAAAGAAAAAAAAAAAAAAAGAAAAACTACTCACCTTTGCTGCTACCGTCTGGACCACGGAGGATGGTGCACTCCTCTATTGTGCCAAAGGCAGCAAACAATTGTCGGACATCGTCTTCGGTTTGTTGTTTGCTGAGCATTCCCACGAACAGCTTTCTGTCTGCGAGTTGTTGTTGGCCGAGTGTCGAAAGTGAGAGAAAACAGAAAAAAGGACAAAAAAATAATGTTAATTACTTTTCAAGTCCGTAGTAGGAGGGATTTTGATCGTTTGTTTCTTTTTGTGCTTTATAGGCGTCAAAGAGAAGATCTTGCGGCTAACACCGAGAACGACAAAGTTACACGGTTACACCAGCATCCATCATCCTAAGGGGAAGGAGATAGGGGTATACAAAATATAAAACACATCCACGTGTGTGGAGACACGTAAGTAACGATCTCTATACCGATGCGTACGTTTACACTAGCTTACAATCGGGGTAAACGTATCCATCTGAGACAGCGTGGAGGGCTGCGTGTGTATTAATGCGTGATAACGATAACGGTAACATATAGTACGAGGAAGATTCAAATTTGATGTCATCTAATGAAAATGAGCGGTTCCCCCGATAGGATATTCGGTGAAATTAATTTTGTCGTCGCAAAGACAGAATTTTGAATTTAATTGGCCAACGGTCAAATTGTACGATAACGGCAGTAGCGTTCTGCCAAAGAATCCGCCTCGTTTCAAATTTGAACGTTCCTTTCGAAAAAACGATAATAATTATAATAATAATAATAATAATAATAATAATAATAATAATAATTAACGATATAATATACATATTTAACAATAATAATACTAATAATAATAATAATAATAATAATAATAATAATGATGATGATGATGATGATGATGATGATGATGATGATGATGATGATGATGATGATGATGATGATGATGATGATGATGATAATGATAATAATAATAATAATCGGAAGAATGCGGTGACATTAAGGAGATATAAAAATAATCCAATTAACCAATATACCAACCTACGACCTACATCACAAGCCGAAGAAATAGGTGAAGAAAACGAACGGGATCGCGAAAAAACCTGGTAGAACGTAAAAAGTAGAAGGTAACACATAAACGTTATACATGAAACGTAAAACGTAACTACGTACGGCATTCTCGACGATGGCAACGAGTCGTTTCGTAATGGCTTCGGCCGAATATAACACGATTGTTTCTCACGTACGCATGTATAGGATCAGACGAAGAATTTTAGTTGAAACCGTCAAGGACGAAATCACCGTGGAGAATGCCGCTCTCTGTGCCGAGGCATACCTCTTATGTATAAAAGGTTACACTCAACACTCATTACGTGACATTGAATATTTACGATAATCTGCAGCTATTTCTAACCTGTGTAAGAATAATATCGAAAACGAGACCGTATTCCAAGTCGTTTTGCCCTTTTTGTATTTTGTTTTCCTTACTTTCTTTTTTTTTTTTTTTTTTTTCTTTTCATATCATCACGTATACAGTTAGCCCAATTAGATTTTCTCTTCTTCGATATGTACAACAATTTTTGACAATCGATCGCGGATGTTATCTTCGTCTTTCGCGACAGGGTCACCAGAAGACAGGGTAATATTTTTTTAAATCATTATCTTTCCAGATGATAAAAAGGTAGATAATAATTTTCGCAAAATAATTCGGCCCCCACGAGTCCACCGATACTCTTATCGCGTTCAACGTTCTTTCCTTTGTTCGACATTTTTCCGTAGCATTTCCGTCCAGGATTTTCCAATTAAACGTAGTCGATAAATACCGACGAATTTTTTCTTTTTTTCTTCTCGTTACACGTTCATGACGAATGGCATCCTCGGGATCGTGAGTCCGACAATTATTAAGCGCGCGCGCGCGCGCGCGCGCGTGTGGTTTGGTGTGCGTTCGTTCGTACAAATTTAGAGGAATGCTGATAGCGAATAGAGAATTAATTGCCGCGACTTTTTTGATCCGCTTCATTCTCCTATCGATCTGGTAACCCCCAATGAATTTAACGAACAATTTTACGAGATAATTTAGAATCCATTTGCGATTAACATTCTTCTTGTCTTTAGAAATATCTGCACCTAAACGTATCCACGTTAGAGCGTTCTCTAACGCGATAAAACGGACTGTCCTGGGATGAGGAACGGTGTACGTAGGCGTGTGGTGTCTGTGTGAACAAGAGACGTGTAAAAGGGAAACCATAAGAAAAAGATTGATCGGGTATGGCTTTTAACAGCCGGAGAACGTAGAGTGATCGGACACGGATGAGTGGTGAAAAATTTTCATAAAGAATCAAATCTAATAACAGTAAGATAAATGTAGCTCACATCATAATCAGAAAATATGTACAAAGGTGATAAAAAACACATCGACAACGAACGAGACAACACATCCAACGAGCGAGCCACTATTTTAATGGTCACAGCTGTAAAGAGCAATTATATATATATATATATATAAGGTATACTTATATACACGTATATTCGTTCTATATGCATTATGTTATACATATAGTGCAAATACATCGATTATACATGTATACGTGGCACACGATTAAGGGGTGGTAGTGGTGATGATGGTAGTATCGAGACTCGGAATCGACGGAGGAACTTGAAGGAACTCGGTAACATGAAGCATGAACGACCGTCGGTTAAAGTACGAAGAAAAAGATAAGAGTGGCGGGGACGGAAGAGTTTATCGTTAGATATAGACGCGCACACAAACGGACAGAGAGATGGATAGAGAGGGGGAGGGGGGGGGGGAGAGGGAGAAATTATCTGGAGAAACGCGAGTCTTAATCGCGACGCTACATCTTACGCTTTTTCTATCCATTATTCGCGTGGTTATTCGCGTTAATTCATACAACGACGAGGTAATTTATGGCATTCTAAAAGCGTTAGCTCGAGTCGCTTCGTAACTAGGCTTTCATAGTGCGATAACGACTGTGCGTAATACAGAGAAAGAAAAAAGAGACATACGACAAGTTTACGGCTACAGGTATCGGTCACGCACGTGGGTTTACGTAAAACAATACTGTCCATAATACCTTTTCTTCCGTAACGATGTCTACCGTGCTGGATCGAACGTATAAAGATAGAAAAAGAAAGAGAGAAGAGGACGGCAAATGGACGGTGCGTGAGAGTGCCGAAGATACGGCACGAGGATTCCAGATTGCAATGCGATATGGAAGTTGTAAGCGCGTTCGGGTGTGATCAATGAAAAAAAGAAGGGTAAAAAAAATGTCGATCGGAGATGGCGATATTGCGAAAAAAGGATGAAGAGGGAATAGCGAGCGCCTTCGAGGTATGGTCGATTCGATTCTTGGTCAATAATTTGGAAAGCTGATTAGGAAGAATCGATTTACTTTATGCTGACGCTGAAGGGTCTTTTTCGTCAGACGGCTCACGAATGGATTTAGCCGAAAAGGAGGATCTCTCTATTTCCTTGCGACAAATTTTTCCGTGCGGCGTTTGCAATTTGGATTCTGCCTCTTTCGAGGATGGATATCTAACGCATATACCGATTGGATGTATGCCGGGAAATAGGATCGTTCGCGACTGAAGCAGAAAGGAAAGACACGTGGTAAGAAAAGAGAAGGTAGGAGAGAATGGGAGAGGGGGAGGGGGGCGGGGTGGCGGAGGATCTGTAAAAGGATGGGCAAAAATGTGATGGGTCGAACACTAGCGAGCAGCAAAATGAACTTTGCAGCGGGCTGTGCTAGGCTGAATCAGCGGTGATGGCGCGACGAAGTTAAGGAAGATTCGTCTCGCTTTTCGTTCACTTTTTTTCTTTCTCTTTTCAAAGAGATGGGGGCTCTCATTCTGCCGATTTGCGGAGAAGAAGAATAGAGGTACTGGAAGGAAGCTAGCTATCTCCTGGAAGTCGAAGTTACCTTCAGCGGCTGCCACCGGTGCCTCCTACTTCCAGAAGATGGCACAGGCGCTCCCGTCGTCCATCATGCACTCTGGAATACAGAACAGAACAAAGAAATGGCATTGGGCCCAACAAATTATACGCTTCTTCTTCATTCGTTCGTTCTTTCTTTCTTTCGTTCGTTCGTTCGTTCGTTCGTTCGTTCGTTCGTTCGTTCGTTCGTTCGTTCGTCCGTTCGTCCGTTCGTCCGTTCGTTCGTTCGTTCGTTCGTTCGTTCGTTCGTTTGTACTTTTTTTCTTTCGTTGGCCAATAACAGTTGCGTTTGGATCGTGCAACCCAACGCTTTGTTTCTTCCATCTGACTATCAAAATGTATGCGCTATCTTAAGAAATACAAAAATATGTCTTGTAGAATAATAAATATACGATAACAATCTCTCATAAAAATGCCTCTAACGTTACAACACTGTAGGATAAAAAAAAATTCTCACGAATTTCTCGAAGAATCAACGAGAGACGCTAAGAATAAAAAAGTTCAGTCTCGACAACTCCTTGTCCATTTTATTATACCTCGATACCGAGCGTCGCAACTTTCTTCGTCGGTATACCGCATCCTCCGCGTGAATGAGCTTAATGACCCGTTTTCGCGAAGGTTATGGAGATGTAAAATTGGTGAACCGAGTTAAAGGTCGTCGTCGTCGTCGTCGTCGTCGTCGTCGTCGTCGTCGTCGTCGTCGTCGTAGTCGTTGTCGTCGTCGTCGCGGATGTTAGACGCGAGAGCTCATTCCATGAGGTACCTTCTCTCGACTCGCGCCTTCCAGCCGGGCTCTAGGGCACATTTAAGGATTTGTCTCGGGAAATTAGATTCTCGCCTGACTTGCAGCCTCGTTGCATCTCCGCGCTTTCTCTAGATTCTTCCCCATACTTCGTCCCATCCGCCAGCCCACATCATTTTACCCCTTCTACTCCAACAACTTCTCGAGCAGCTTCTTCACCGCGTCGCCCCTTAAACCGCCCACCAACCATCCCTTTAACCGTTCCTTACAGGAGAAGATTCTCCTTCCGTCAGCCTCGGGTACTTTTCAACGAAACGTTCGCTCTCGTTGTCGCGTCAGGACACCGTGGGGACCCAAGAATTGAACCTTTGTCGCTGTAGCTGACTGTTAACGTGCCGCTCTCAAGAACTTTCTTCTTCGGTATCGAGAAATTAACCTTCGGGAACTTATCTTCTCGATGGACGGCGAACAGAGTACGTATATATCATTATTGCGCCAGGAATTTTTCATTGCGTGCCATTGCTATTTGTAGTATCTACGATTGGATCGGATTTGTGTGTAGTATCTTCGATGGAATAAAACAGGTATAAATTAATATGACGTCTCTATTATTAACAACATATAAGAATGGCGAAGATTCTTCGAGTTTAATGGTGTTAACTGTTGCATATCGGCATAGAAATGTATCGACCTATACGCAATTCTATCTTTTCGTAAACGCCTTAAATTTTATTCGCAATTCAAGTATTCATACTTTTGAAAATTTGCCAAGATTTCTCGGGATCGCGTAGCAAAAGTCTACGTCACTTTGGCTAACCCAAAGTTAGCTTACCAGCAATGAAGGTACCAGCCGAGGCCCCTGATATCTCAGGATACGTTTATCTCTACAAAGGTAGTAAGACGAGTGATGGCGATGGAGGTAAGGTGGCTCGCCGAGGGATCGAAACTTATCTACTTGTTCAACTAGCTTCGGTACAGCTCCCACTTCACCCTTATCCAGTTGGAGAACTCCGGCCCAGCCCGACTTCAACCAACTTCTACGTGAGATACGTATTTCTCAAATCTGTTTCTCTCCATGTAGACTTAATTCCATTTACTTTTCAAGACTCTCCTGCGAAAAATCGCCTCGATAAAAGTGTCACTTTCCCTTACCTTTTTTCTCTTGAAAATTTCTTACTAGTATTTAACGTTAATTTAATTAACGATTCTAAGCCGAATCGCATGGAATACAATCATCGCTAGATAAACGTCTGCCATATTCCCAAAGGAATATCAATTAAGAACGTTGTCTTGCGATTAGTTAGATACATCTCACGTGCTGACTAATAATAATCGCGAATCTCCTAAGCTAATCGTGTATGATGCCAAGGGACAAATTAGACATTCAACATTGGTAGTAGGATCTCAAACTTTGACCCTTGATGACGGAGACGCACAACGGATGTGAATTCTCACCCCTTGCCGATTAGAAATGTCGTGGAAAGGAGACGTTGACGACGAGACATGGGACTTGGAAGAGAAGCCTGTTAAGGTGTAGGCAGAAACCGTGCCAAGATAGATAGATAGATAGATAGATAGATAGAGAAAGAGAGAGAGAGAGAGAGAGAGAGAGAGAGAGAGAGAGAGAGAAGGAAGATTCTGAAACCATCTTGGGCGATAGAACGTGGCAAAGGCAAGAGACGAATCCTGGTTTAGAATATATCCAGGAGGTTAGGTCGGAGAAAGCGGTTCGTTCGTGTTACTGAAGTTCACTAACCCCCTGATTGAACTTCACGAGTACGTGAGTACAGCGTAGTATCTACATAGATATAGTACGTGGCATCGCCCTCAATGGCAACAGTAACGGTAGCAGCAGCAACAGCAGCAGCAACGGCAGAAGCAGCAGCAGCAGCAGCAGCAGCAGCAGCAGCAGCAGAAGCAGCAGCAGCAGTAGCAGCAGCAGCAGTAGCAGCAGCAGCAGCAGCAGCAGCGTAGCAGTAACAGCGAGGCATCGGATCACTCAGCCTACATCCGCGTCAAGGCGAGGCTTTGTAAGGCCGTACCGAGCTGGGCGACCGGAGATTACAATGGCATCTCCTCCAGATTAGCATATGAATTATGATCCCCCTGCGCACATTTCCTCCTTCTCGGCTTCTCTCCTTCCTTCTATTGCTCCTCCATCTCCTTTTCGTGGAACGTTTGATGCACACGGATTCTTACTTTTGAAAGACATTACAGTTGATAAAAAAGGCTGATTCTTCTTTATTCACTTGTAATCCGTTCTGGTCTATAAGAATTTCAAGTGAACGACGAAAACATCTTGAAAATGTATCATTCCTATTCTATGAAATTGATATTATATCAAGTTCAATAAAGCTTACTACAATTCGTTGTAGTAGTATAATTTGTATCCATCGTATTTTTAACTAGAACGATGAAACATCGCCCGCGGAAAACTTTCAAGACGTAGGAATTCGTTGAATCATCGGGCTTGTCATGCGGGCTCGTAGCGGGAGACGCTAAACTAAGTTCCAAGTTCAAACGTTTCAAGATTATCTCCGATGTTCGAATATCTTTATAGGTTGCTTCGTTCGCCACGTCTCTGTACGTGGGTAATAATGATACGATGGGAGACCGAATGTTGGACCGATCGATTTCACTTCTCTTGACAAGAAACGTGGGAGGGCTGGGGGAAGAGCTATGCAATTTCGAAAGTCACCGAGGGAGGATGTCGCCGCCGTTGTTATTGAATTCGATGGTGTCGATAAAATCGATGCGTTCTAAAAATGTGACCATGTCTCTGGAGGATCGCCGTAATAATGGATGTACGGGCGACAAATGTTTGCGTTATGCGCAGGAGCGCGCGTTTTTCACAATATTTACGTATCGTCAACAGATTTTTAACCGCGTATCCTACGGTCCGGTGCTATTTGCATCCTTGGGAATGGATATGTGTCGTGTCATTCGTATATTTCGTAGATTCCAACAGAATTTTCCAGCGATTCGTTCACGCTAGATCGTAGATTACCTACGGATTGCTGAATTGTCCATATATTCGTTATTAACTTTACGTCGCGTTCGTATAAAACGCACGAGGGAATGACGGCGCGTTCTCTCGCGTCGTATCGGATGCTATTCAAATGTAATAATTGACATTTCCAAATATCTAAAGATCTGACAGATATCTCGTTAACGGCACATGATATTATATAATAGCATCTTTTAAAATTCCTTTTGCAACATTTCTAAAACCGGGGTGGCTGTGTCGTGAACAAACACAACGAGTAGGTCTCATTTACCGAAACTCCAAGCACGACCCGGGGTAGCCCGCTAAAAGCTACCGGGAATTCAATCAGCTTTTACGCAGAAAGCCAAACACATCTGGCCGAGTGCCAGAGATAGGAGAAAATTTGGAGCAATGGTCGACCGAGATGACGAGAGAACGGAAGGACCGATCCTGAATTGGGAGAAAATTCTATAAAGAAAAAAGAAAAAGAAGAAAAGAAAATACAAAAAAAAAAAAAAAAAAAAACAAAAGAAGAAAAAGAAAAGGAAAAAGGGAAAGATCCCTGACGCAAAAAGGCAAAAAGTCTTAAAGGGCGCTTTATACTTATTCTGGAAGACGATAAATAGACCGTAGAGGGGGATCCGAACCCAGGGTCGTCCTTAGATTTCTCGAATAATTAATTGAAAGGATCTTGCTCTACGCCCAAACGCATAATAGTTAAGATAAACTAAAGTATCGTTCTTTCTTTAATATTTATACCTCATTATAAATAAGGATTTATGATAATACGATAATAGTATCCGCTAGATAAATCGATCGTTCTCACCTCCGCGGTTTTCACTGTCCGCCGGCTTCACTTGAATAGGACGGTTCATCTGAAACAGAAAGAGTTCGTACCAATTAGTCACAGTTATCAAAGCGTGCGATCTGTTTGTTTGTTAATAAAAGTTCATAAAATATTATCTATATTGGTTACGATCGATAATCCCTTCTTTCCTGGAAATGAAAAAATTGTAAAAAAGAGTGGCGTCAACAAAAAAAGAAAAAAAAGAAAAATAAATAAAAGAAAAATAAAAGAAAATATAAAAGACGAGGTCGTACTTCTAGTAAGGAGAAAAGAACGAATTGCTCCAAAAAGATTGCAGTAAGCGAAAGTGTCGTTATTTGTTCGGTACGAAGTGTCCAGTAGGTGTACATTCGTCCCTCGTCACTTTGCTCTCGCTCAAACACCATCAGAAATGGTGAGAGGTACCTCTGTCGTTGACAGGTCCAACTGTCAGGGAATAAGGGTGGTAAAGACGACGACGACGACGACGACGACGACGACGGCGACGACGACGACGACGATGACCACGACGAAGGATAAGGAGCGAGATCCTGGTAGACGGTGTAAAAGGGGAAAATGTTGGAATCGAAGATAGAAATAGGAGAGAGAGAGAGAGGGGGGGGAGAGACGAGAAGGATAGACGATGGTGGTCCTTTCGTAGCATTCCGCTCAAGTCCGCTTGGACCGCAGCGGAGATGGCTTGGACTCCCAGAACAAATAACATTGTTTATTTGTCGGACCACGCCGCCGCAGCACGGTCTACTTCTCTCCTCCAGGGATCCAGATGCATGATTCATGACACAGGGGACAGAGTACCGTAACTTCGATCCTTCGAGAGAGACCCCTCGCTCCTTGTGTGTTTCTCGTTTTTCACCCTAGCGCACTAACGTCCCCGTTACCGAGTACGCTCCTTCCAATAAGGCGTTATCCTGCCACTCCGCTTCGAAGTGCTTTCTCCGACCAATTTTCCTTCCGACGGCGTTCTAGCCCACGCACGAACGGAAGGGACTAGTTCTCGTCTTTACAACTGACACGATTTCTTTAATCAATTTTCCAAGAGAATTTGAAACTACTAACTCGATCTTGATTCATTCTTTATCTCTGTACAAATGAATTCATTCATAAGGGCGCAATGTTTCGGTACACAACGGACGAACGTAATGCGATGGCATCCATTCGAGTTTCAGGATTCCGGAAAGAGATTAGGACCGCTTAAGGAACGATGAATCTTAGAAGTGGGAGCACGAAATCTGGTCTTTAACATGGACATGACACGCTCGGGATCCCTTCGAATGCCACGACCATCTGTCTTCTGACTCGCTACTTTTTTTCATTATACGGTATTTCCCATAAGAATAGCCGGGGGGGAGAAGGCAAAAAGAAAGATAGAGAACGAACGTGCGGTAGATGGGAACGTGCGAGGCAGCCCCAAAAGTTTTTCTTCCTCCGCGCACGCCAGATACCAAGGGGAATTGGTCGCATTGCAGGGGTCAGTGCCATGACCACGTGGATCTTGTACACGCTATATGCCTTTCACGAGTGGGACAGAAAAAATGAGTGAGAGAGGGAAGAGTCGTGTAGAGTTACCGGGTTTGGCTGAGTTTTCTAACAGATCGATAGTAAATAAATTATTCTTTCTTATAGCTGCTTTGGTACGAGGCGAAAGTTTATTATCGGTAAGAGTAAGGGAGGTAGAGAGAGAGAGAGAGAGAGAGAGAGAGAGAGAGAGAGAGAGAGAGAGAGAGAGAGAGAGAGGACAGACCATCTTAAGAAAGATCTCGATGATCAGAACATTAAACGTGTCCAGAGATGGTCATTAGACGTTTGTTTGTCACCTCGTTGTCGGGGATGATGCCGGTGTAGATGGCGGTACTAAGATACGATATTCACTCGCCTCCTCGGAGCAACTTCAACGCCGAATGCATCGTATAAATGTCACTTACGACTCGACCGAATCCATGCCAGTCGGAAATTATCGACTGGGGATAGCTACTTTCGTTGCCCATTAACGTGCTCCTCCTTAACACCAATAACGAAGACAAATGGCCATTAATAATTAATGAAATCTCTAAGAAACTGTGCTCTCGTTCGCATAAACAATGAATCAAATGTAAGCGTAGAAGAGATTATTATTCGAACGTAAAGTATTAATGGACGCGGTGTGTATTTCAACAAAAGCGACTCTCTACCTTATATTAAATAGGTAAGGCTCTTTCATAACGACATGGCGGAGCTCGCTCCGCGCCTTTATTTAATGATCGCGTTACGATCGAGCGTCGACCCTTTGGCAATTCGTGTCATCAGGCATGTGCACTTAGAAAATCGATTCCCTTGAGAGGCACCACTCAAGATAGATGCTAATAAGTAAATGTGTTTGCCGAGACCCGAGCGCGCATCACGGGTAATTAATTAAGCTCGATTATCTATGTACACTGCGGGGAAAGCGAGCGTTGCCTTCTCTAGATAGATGTAGAACGATATCTACCTGAAAGGAAGAATCACGAGGAACTGCAATTTTGATCGTTCCAATTTCGTATTCGTCTATTTGACACTCCTCTTCGACCTCGACTTCCTTCGCGTCGCTAATAAAATGGATATATACGTGAATAAATAGGAAATAAATGGGAAATAAATAGTCGAAGGGATAGCAGATAAAATCATCGTATATTCGAGTGGTCCGAGAGAGAAACCCCAAGGACCCGTTACTATGAGAGCCCATAAGAGAATTTGCAGCCGGAACGTGGAAAGTTCGTGGAACATATCCTACGACGATATATCCAAGTCCCCCTCGCTTCCTCCTCCCTTTTTTCTTCTTCTTCTTTCTCTTCTTGTTTTCTTTTTTTCTTTTCTTCTTCTTTTTTTTTCTTTTTTTTTTTTTTCAACGAGCAAACGCACGAGTCTTAGGAAAGCCACGTAAAATCCAGATATCGAATGGGTGGAGGCTGATAAGCGGCGAATTGAATGGTGAATACCGTTTCGGAAATTGAATAAGCTATCGTGGCTGTGCCGAAGCGCCAAGTGGAAACCCCGGTATTTGACCTGGCTGCGTGCAATCAATGTACTGATTGGAGATAAGGGCTCGCCCTGCGGACTCCCTCTGGCATCCTCTACGGCATGATTTATATAGGGTATGGCCTTCGCCGGCGATGTATTCATTACTTGATTACCCTTCAGCGAGTTAATTTCGATCATGGCCACGTAACGAGTCGGATGACTTCATCTCTCCCATTACGATCTCTTTTTACCTTCCTGCCTGATATGATCGAATAGGAAAACAGAATTGGCTGTATTTTCTATCGACTCCCTTTCTCTCACGTTCCGATCGATACCGACAATCGAAATCCCTACCGAAACAATAATTTTAAGCATACTACGCGTGTATTTGCGCGCGTGATCAAGGAAAATTAATGATTACGGCTTAATAAAAAAATCATTTCAAATATGATTCGCGTGCTGAAAATGAGAAGTAGAAAAATTTCGCATTTATCATTAAGATTAATCACCCCCCAATACGGTGACCCAAATAGAGAGACGTTGATCGTTTATTAGCGATCATTTAGGCGAGAAGAGGATTAGCGAATTAAGCTAGATTCCAAACGCAACTATATATTTTCCCTTTATCGATTGTACGCAGAGACACAGACTTAACTCATGTCGAGCTCGTTGAACATTCGGGCCTGTTTGATAGGATGCATATTAACCGCAGGAGCGATCGCTTCGAAAGTTCGAATTCGGTGATCGTTTAACGACGTTTCCGCGTTATACCGGACTGATTCGCTCGCAGTTTCGAGCGGGGAAGGGGACGGGGTGGTAGATGGAGTACCGAGGAGACGAGAGAAGTAGAAGCGCCCCAGTCGTGTCTGCAGGTGCGCGCACTCGACTCGAGTTAACTTTGATGATTCTCCACGTACGCGGTAACCGTTGGGAAACTGTATATCCCAGGAAATCTGCATCCGCGGTCGCTCCGGTAATACAGCTAATTTGTCGAATGTTCCAAAGCAAATGCACTTCTCCTTCGTACGCTTCTCGCGTTGGGTGCCTTACCGGTTTGCTAGGGCCGAGAGGAAAAGAGACGTATGCCGTTTGGGAAACAGGAGGAAAGGAGAAGGATGAGATGCTTCCTAGCATATTAGATATCTAAGTGGATTCCAGCCGAGTTAATTGGCGAATTAATTGAAACCGAAAATTAATTTAGAGCTAATGCTACAATTGATATTTTACGATCGGTACAAGACAGTTTTATCCGCATCGCGAGTTTCGAAGCTAAAAAGTTTTAATGCGAAATTAAGCCACTCATAACTTTCTCGCGCATGACGCGCGGTGCGTATGTTATACAATATATATATATATATATATATATATATATATATATATATATATATAGACCTTGAATTATATATTCAGGCAAGGTGAATCGAGATGACGTAGGTAAACGTTTCGTCACACCGTGGTATTGCTTTTACAAAATGGTTCCAGGTTTAAAAGATATGAGAGATATGCGAAAAGCTCGATTAACGAGTAACGACGCTCGTACGCGTAAAAGAAATGGAGCGTCGCGTTGACCCGTGGAACGGGATACGAGATCAAAGGCGAGAAGAATATATTTCAACGTTTCCAATCGCGATATTTTCCGTCGTGTTCCTTCGACACGAAGATAACCTGCGACCTCTCGGATTTCTCTACCACCCTCCCCTCCGTCTCTCTCTCTCTCTCTCTCTCTCTCTCTCTCTCTCTCACTCCTTTCTTTTTTCCAAATTCACCTCGCTAGTCGGTTGTGACGTTTTTCTCTAACACTCCGCAAATATTTGAGCGCCAACTATACTCTTCCCAAAGAGCATTTGAGTTGAGTGAGCTTTTGCACCCTCGCAGAGCCAATCGGCGTTTACCGATTGTAATCTAAGCCAATGCCTCGCTGCGCACCAAATGTCAAATGTTATCCGGCTCTTTCTCTTTCTCTCTGTTCCTAGTTCGCGCTGCTTCGGTGCTCGCTTTCGCATATCTATTTACATACCTCGCGGAAAATCGGTTCGGGCCGATGCGATCCTCGCGACGGTTTATCAAACTTTTTCGACACATTCGCGTACTCGTATCTACGTTCGACTTTTCGATGTCTGATTATTACATATTTAATAGTTACGCGAACGACCAACACTCATCTAAACGCGATTAAGGGGTTCACAGTCGGTTACACATCGAAGGATAGAAGCGGCTCTTTGTTCGCTCAACGACCAAAAGTAGGTAAGGACTACAAGGAGAGAACGAAAAGTTATGAAGATAGAATTTCTGCGTTCATAAAAGTTGAGAGCGAACGCACCCGCAAGTTATCGCAAACGTTCGCTCGTTTTTTGCGAGTTTGTAAGATACTTTACAGTAAGATGCTCGTCCCTGATTCGCCCCCCCCCCCAATTCCTCATACCATCGTTCCCCTTTATCAATTTGATAATGCAATCGTACATTTAATAACGTCCAGTCGAATTTGCGAAGGTCCCATTTAAATCTGTTCTCAGCGATATTTAAATTCGTGATGGTCATTAACATGCAGCACGGGGGTTTCGGGTCGATAACGGGTAGGGCGCTTCCACGTTCCGCCGTTGTTGGGTAGGGGATCCTCTATAATAAGCAACACGGAACGATATATTTTTCATTCGTAACGATGAAATCCAATGATTCTCCGACAAAACGAAGAAAGCTTTGCGACTTCTTTCAGGACCGAGGGGGAGAGCCGAACGTTCCCGCAAAATAAATTCTTCTTGGGCAATCCGGACGTACGAGCGTCGTAAAATAATGCGAGTTCGCTAATGAAAAGTTTCATCGAGAATGAATCGATCTGAGAAAAATTGTCAGCAAGCCGAGATGGTCGAAGGTTATATCCGGAGTCTGGTTATTACGGTGGTTCGCAAACCTAGATGAGACGGACGATAGAAAAGGGGAAAGGGACAGATAACGGGCATAAGATTTGAGATTGATGAACAGTTGGGAAGCGGTATGGCCATGTGGCGTCGGGGATGGCTGCGATGGAGCGCATTTACTACGACGCTATGCGTCGGCACATTCACGTGTGCTGCTGAATTAATTGATGCACGGCTCTGCATCAGCAGCATCCTCGTCGTCTCGTGAGAACGTGTCATGTGTACCGGTGGGACTACCAACGGCGTTTCTCTTCCTCTTCCTCCGCCGGCAACGTCCGACGTTTCCGATACAAACACTCACGCGTATGTGCCCGTATAATATACGACGACGGCGGGCAGTGCTGGCGCCGAAGGAACCGACGCGCGAATCGACAGGATGAGGGATAAATGGACGTCGTGCCTGAAATATCAGCGTCGGAAGACCGCCCATGTTAACTGAATTGCCAACCCAAACCCAAACCCAAACCCAAGCCGAAGCTACGAAGTTGATCCTCCGAACGCGACTATATTTTTTCGTTTTCGACAAAATAACAGACCGCGTTAATAAGTCGAGGGATCGTTATCGGCATTGCTCGAGAGCGAAACAACGAAAGAATGAATACTGGTACTGGTATAGACGACGCAACCAAAACTGTGGTTAAATCGTCGCAAGCGATTTTTCCCAGTCAAACTTAGACGAATTTAATTAGTTGCAGCGGATTACGGCGTTGGTACGTTCAAACGTACAATGCGTTAAGTTCGATCGTGCGTACGATTCTAATGTTAAAAAGTAGGTAAGTAGGAGAAGCCATTATGACGAGGACAAGCCATTAAGACAAGGATGGAACGCGCAAAAGTAATTTTTCAAAATAATCCATACGATAGATCAAAGTACTTTCGAGCGAAGCCAAGCACTTGGCTGCGTTAGAGCAGCTGCTTTTCTTCCTTCTAAACGGCGCGTGTCCACGGGGTAACGCTTAATGCAGCGAGGCGTGTACGTCATGCGTGTGCACGTTTGCATGTAGAGTCTCTACCCCCATTCTCTGTCTCCTCTCTTTTTCGCCTAACGCACGTACGTACGTACGTACGCTATACGTCGCACGACGGGGAACCGGGAAACGTTATTATAAGCGTTACGCGTAAAGGCTGGTCAGAGAAACAACATATGGTCGTAGTATAACGTAACGTTCGGCCGAGCGAGCGCCGAGTAGCCAGAAATAGTCACGCGTAAACACAAACGGAGAAGATACTTTACGAGGAGGACGCGTTAAAGGGCTCCTCCTCCTCGATAAGATCCGTGCTCGCACGGAAATCGAACATAGATCGTAAAGCCACCGAGATCGCGTGCATTCTCGCGTGCACCTAACGAGATTACAACTGGCACCACCACCACCACCACCACCGCCACCGCCACCGAGATCCTTTCTCTCTCCCTCTCTTTCTTTACAAAACACCCTATGCGAGCGAGAGATTCGAGCGAGAGACACGGCCCAACAAATTTTTACGAAGGAAAAGTATACTCTATATTTTTTCCGATATTCGCCAACATATTTATCGTCCCATAGGATTGGAAAGAGACGTAACTATTTCGGTCACGTGCAAAGAAGCGATAGTCACTTTAAATCGTGCCGTATTTCTCGCGGTAAAAGAAACGTAAAGAAAGTAAAACGGCGAGTACGGAGACGTTGTTTAAATGTCGACTTCTCATAAACGACGAAACGAACAAGATGCGTGCCAAACACTCACCATTTGCATGTCGTTCCGACGCGACGATACCACTTCCAAAATGTGAACCATTGGTGCCAGTTTTGAAAGGAAAAAGATCGTAGTACCGCCGACCGCGTGGTCGGCTCGAGAGAGTGAAGGGAGGGGGAGTGAGTGCGAACGAATTTCGCACGCTTCGAGGATGCGCGTTAAACGCACCGTATCACAATCTGACGCGGTCTGACGCGGTCTTGACGCGGTCTGACGCACCGATGCTCCGTGTCGGTCGACGAAATAAATTCACCAAAAAGAAACAAAAAATATCAGATTTTCTGACTTCACAGAAATATTGCACGGTGGTAGAGTCGTAACACAATTTCTCATGGATAAACGCAGAACTCTTTTTCTCTTCTTTCCGTTCTCCTTCTTCTTCTTCTTCTTCTTCTTCTTCTCCTCCTCCTCCTCCTCCTCTTCTTCTTCTTCGCTTCTGTTTACCACCGCTAACGCTCCTGATATCCCACAGGAAGGACCTTCTCTCGGGAACGGTGCACACGGTGTTCGCCCGCCCGCGCGCGCGCGCGCGCTCACACCGAAAAGGGCGAAAGAAAGAACGACGAACGAGAAGCGAGAGAGAGAGAGAGAGAGAGAGAGAGAGAGAGAGAGAGAGAGAGCGGGAGTACCGAGCGAGAGAGCAAAGAAGGCGGAGGGGACAGAGCTATAGATAAAACCCCGAACGCAGCTCGTCCGCGACTGATTCCCCAGGCCTACACGCACCCTCTAGTTTTCTCCCTTTCATCCCCCACTACCCACCCTCCTCGGTGCTGCTGCTGCTTCGTCCCCTCCCTCCTATCCCCCGCCGTCCTTCCTCCTCGCGCGCGTCTCCCTCTTATCCTCTACGAGCGCCCCCCTCCTCGGATCTACGCACCCTTTGCGAGAAAACCCACGCACCCTTCGTTGCTGCGGACCCTCGCTCTCTCGCCTTTCCCTACCCCATCCCTCTTTCTCATTCTCTATCCTTCTCTACAGGACGCCGTCCATTTCTCTCTTCCTCCTCTGATATCGATAGAGAATACCCTAGCGTTCGGCCAATCAAAGGAACGCTAAACTTTTCCCTAGGCCGTTGCCGTGCCTCGTGGTACACGAAAAAGAATGAAGAAAAGAATATCCATGATGCGAGAAAGACTGTGGTGCTTAGGAAAAGTACAAAGGATAGTTTTCTTTTTCCTTTCTTTTCTTTTTTATTTTTTTTTTTTTTTTGTTTTTTTTTCTTTTTTTTTTTAATTTCCCGGGTATAATTTATCTATTTACATGGTGAATTGACCCGACGTATTGACGAAAGCACCTTAGAAATACCTCCTCCGAGTAGCCACAAGGGAAAAAGAACAAGAGATACAACGAGATCTGTTAGCACCGAGATATACCTACTTTTTCTGCGATGCTCTGACTTTGTCGATCGCGGGAAGCGACAAGGGAGGTATTTTATTTATGGCGAGGGTCTTGTGCGCGGCCTTGAATGTCCTCGCATCGTTCGAATATACAGGGATCTTCGGCCGAGACCAGACAGAGAGACGGAGAGAGAGAGAGAGAGAGAGAGAGAGAGAGAGAGTATATATTTGGACGAATAGGTGGTTTTTCGGAAAGATTTTTTGAAGACCGGAAAGAGAAACGTTATGATCTTAGCCCGAAAGAAATTTACCCGGGAAAAGACGATTTCATTCGATCTTGACACGAATGATTTTATTTCACCACAGTACAAAGTTGTTAGCTTCTTATCTGCACGGCGGTAAAAGACACGGATCGATTGTGACTGGGACGAGGACCGATTCGAAATTTTGAAAACTTTAAAGATAAACAATGACCGCTTTTAGAGCTTCAAATGCCATGAGGCTCGTGTCCTTTTTCATTCTTCCGTACGATTTATTCAAAATCTTGTTCGATCACGAGCCGTACCCCCCGACTAACTATAAACTTGAAAGATCGAAAGGAGAAAGAGTAAGGAAAAGGAAAAGTAATGCACGAGGATATAAAGAAGGAACGTACAAGGAGTAGCACGGTTAACCTCTCGTCATCCTTCCTTGCTTTCGTTCGGGGATTTGTTGGTTCAAAAGGATCTCTCTCTCTCTCTCTCTCTCTCTCTCTCTCTCTCTCTCTCTCTCTGTCGTAGGAGGAACATTCGCAAAACTCTCCATCCGCTTTCCTCCGTCCCGCCATCCCGTGCTCCCATTTTTTCCCTTCTTTCTCCTTCTCTTTCTCTTTCTCTCTGGCCATCCTCCGCAGCTCGCGTTTTTAAAGGGCGTACAAAAGCCACCGGAAATTGCTCCCGGCTCTTTCGATGTTACGCTCGATTCCATATCTGTCTATTTCTTCCTCCCTTGCAGCTTTCCTCTTCTTTCCAGGATTCTCTCAAGCCCCACCCTCGAAGCTACCTTTGCCCTCTCGACGAGAGGGTAACTCTCAACCTTTTGCCTACTAACGGTTCTTCTTCGTTATCGTCGATTTCACGAGTAGCTTCCTCTCGGAGGCGGCAAGAGTTCCGATAATGGTGGATTCAGATAGAACGCGATTCGAGCCGCTGCATCGATTCCTGGCCTAAAAACTAAGAGATCTGCGAAGGCTGCCAAGGACGAGGAATGATCGTTTTCATTCCTGGGACTGGCTTTAACGAATCGCAGCTCGCTACGGGATTCATCCTATAGGAGAATTCGTTAAGTATCGATGGATGCGAGGGAATAGGATGGGGTCTAAAGGGTGGGCCATTTTTTGAAATCGAACGAATTATGTCCCGAGCCATCGGCTCACAAGTCCGCCAGAAGAATACGGATTAAGCGTCCGCGTTGAAAAAGTGACGCGAATTCGCGCGATCTCTAGCCGGCGATCCGTCTTGCGTAACTTGTCGATTCAGGAGAGGAGGAGGAGGAGGGGGAGGAGGAGGAGGAGGAGAAGGATGAATAGAGAGCCCTCGAGAGGTCCAAGAGGAAATCGATACGAAAGCTGTCACGACGAAAAAGAGAAGGAGAAGAGAGACTCGGAATCGACGAGTCCAGGATGAGGAAAGTCAGAAACGTGTTTCGGTGTGTGCCCTTCGTTCACTAGGGCGAAGTATTTATTTAGCTATGAAGGGGTGAGAGCTGAGGGAGCCTCGAAAGGGGGGCGCGAAAGAGAGGGAGAGGGAAAGAGGGGGAGAGAGAGAGAGAGAGAGAGATGTGACGGAGGACGACCGAGTGAAAGTTGCCCAAGGAAAACTCCAACGGTCGCGCGTTGCTGCTTTTTGATGACTTCGAGGGAACTTCGCCTCGGGACGATGAAGTCTGGAAAAGACTTTGAAAACTCGAACGCCGATATGGAAAGTGAGGAGGGACCCGCCATGGCCCGTTATGGATCACGCGATCAATCTCTTCGCACGAGAATGGCGAAAAGTTAGGGGCATTGCACGAACCTAAAGTAAAAGAGAGGAAAAAGGGATCGTTGCTGCTGCTGCTGCTGCTGCTGCTGCTGCTCTGTTTCGTCCAAGCAAACCTATCGAGTTCGAAATTCTCAACGACACGGTTCGTTGCTCGAGTCTTTTTAATGGTATTTTACGACTAGTTTCGAACGAACGTAACTAAAGTTGATTCACTTTCAGTCCGAGTTCTCTAACGTAGGATCGGTACTGAAAATCATCGTCGTCCATTATCTTTACTTTAGATTTTAAAAACTCGATCGGTTAATCTTCTAAGGGAATAAACGACAGGCAACTTTTGTATCCTTATCGTATGCAAGAACGCAGGAAGGCAAGAAAAGAGACCGACCGGCTGGAGAACCGAGATAAGGCTGAAAGGCGTCCTTGAGATCGAAGAGATGCCAATGGTTGCGCGTCCGGGCACTGTCGGTCGGACGCTTGCATTAATACGACAGCTCGACGTGTCGTAAACGATCGCGTGCGATTATGTCACGCTGATGCAACTCGACGCCAGTCGATCGATTTCCCATAAATTACCTTCGATCCTCGACCAACAACAGGCACCCATCCACTCGACCTCGCTCGAGTCCTTTCTCCGAACTAGTACGAGGACGATTAAACCCTTTGAGCCTGCATATTCCTTCCAACATTCAAACTCACCCCTTATTCCTCTTTGTTTCGAAGAACTCGGTAGTCGCGAAGAATCTCGGAATATTTATTTCGCGAACGAAATCGATTTTCCAAAAGAGAATGCCGAAAGTAGATAATCTTATCTGAAGCTCATTTCTAGCTATCGTTCAAAAGAAAAAGGTATTTCTCTCCGATGGAGGATTTCTTTTATTTTCCTCTTCCTCGATAATGAATTTGCGGGGATTCGGTCGTCTTATCTGCTCGGAAATTTCAAAGTTCCGTCTCGTATACGCGCACAATCCTCTCTCTCTCTCTCTCTCTTCCTCTTTCTCAATATCGTATATTATGCATGCATAATGCGCATGAGAGTAAGATAAAAGTTACTTCGTAATGTGGAGATACAGGAAAGGGGGGCAGGATAGTCTGTTTTTACTGCCGCCTAGGGTGATACAAAAATTATACGAGTTAAAACAGTGGTCTCCGAAACATATAGCGAAATCTGATCACGGAAGATATTATCGAAGATACGTATGTCGAGAGAGAGAGAGAGAGAGAGAGAGAGAGAGAGAGAGAGAGAGAAGAGGAGAGGAGAGGTAGGGTTAGAGAGAGAGAGAGGGGGGAGGGGGAAATGTTATTCATACATCGTATAAGCTGTAAAGGAGAAAGAGAGAAAAGCAGAACGTTCGAGGCGGATACGATGGTGGACGAAGAGCGGAACCCTCGACCCATGGCGGCCCCTTTTACCCGGTTTCCCGGTATCCAAGTCCGCGATTAGCGACCCTTCATAACTCGTTGCCCTTACCTACTTGCTTCATCGACCCTTCACTTTGTGACTCTTCAGCGCCCTCTATATTCTCTCTCTCTCTCTCTCTCTCTCTCTCTCTCTCTCTCTTTCCCCATCTATCTATCTCTCACTCGCTTATCCTCCTTGCTCGTTCTATCCGTTTTACCTTCTCTACTTGGCTTCAATTTTTATCCGTCGTCTTTAGGAAACTTTTGCTTACCTCCTCTCGATCGCTGTACTCGTTTATCTTCTTGCTAAAACGACTCTTGACCTTTATCTTACAACGTCGCTTCCAGTTTTCTACCGATTTCCTTTCGTTTCGCTTCTCCGGTTATTTTTGTTGCGTTCATTTGCTCCGAGAGTTAATACTTTTTCTTAATATCGCGAGGAAGTTTACCTCTCTCTGATTCACATCGCTTTTCTTTATCCAACTGTCTCAACAAGGATGTATTGTAATATATGAACAAAATTTCTTTAATCTGATATTCTTTAATTATACAATATTTCTCCATCGTATTAATAAATCAGTTTCAATGATATCTAACGTGATTTTACGGAAATCGTCAACGGAAAGTGTTAGACTTTGTATTTTGTTTCGTTTCTTTCGAAACGATTGACGTATTCGAGAAAGGGAAAAAGTAGTTGCCGTACATAGGCGATTTTATTCAAAGGTGTATCGTAGCGTAAAAAACGGAAGGGGAAGTCGCGAGTCCAGGTGCATGAAAAGTCGGACCCCGGCTGAGCAAAGTACAATGATCCCGATTTGACGATGTACAAATGCACGATATTAATATTATTCTGTTATCCAAATTCTGGCAAAAGATCCGATATTACGTTACACGTTGTACATCTTCTTTTGGGAAATTTATACAGGCACAAATAAATATATTTCGTTATAACCTCGATTCATTGTTACGCTAGTTCCTACCAATTGATTCGTGTATTTGATTTCTTCTTTTTTTTTTTTTTTTTTTTATATTTGACGACGACAACTTGTAGCATGAGCGCTCGTAATAGGATTTAGAGATGGAATGTTTACTAACAATTTACAATAGAGTACGGTTTCGTATAATGGGAACTAATATGAGAAATAATTGTAACCCGATTTCCATCCGTTTCTATCGTCAACGATCGTTATATTTATAATCGTTGGGAAAATAAATTTACGAGAGCTCGTAAAAGAGAGGTAAAACTTGAAGTACCTTACCTACTATTAGTTGAGTAGTCCCTCCTCGACGACGATACATCGAGGAATCACCTCAATTATAGAAAATTCGTAACTTCAAATCGTAACTATATGAAATTCGAGGTGAGCTGGAACGAAAACGAGATTTCATATTTATTTTTCTTTACTTATGCCGGTATATACCTTTGAATGATTTTTATCGGTTTAATGAAATATTCGTAATAATATTATAAACTCGCTAAGAACATTAACTCCGCTCGAAGGACTACCTCTCGCTTCGAGCGCTGCCAGAATACTGATCGCTCCTCGCTCGGCGTTATTGTTGTCGTGACCTTCCGAGCATTACGATACTTTCAAAGAGATACACGTTATTGATTCGTTATCGAAGGTAAAAGTGAGACACGACGGAGATTTCAAATGTCAACAATAGACAAAAATCACCTTTAAGCACGTCTCTCGCCGATCGGATTACTTTATTTCGCGTTGCATCAACAAGGCCTTTAATTCGTTTCACCAATAAATTAGTGGTACTGATGGATTAACCATCTGCAGTTTCGTTTCAATTCTTGGCAATAAAAGTTTTGAGTTATTGTAATTTTTCGTTGCACGATACGATAACGGACTAGCGACTCTGATATTTTACAATAATGTACAGAGAGATGTCCCCGCCCCCGCAGGAGAAAGACGTTTAATAATACCCGGGGGATATTTAAACGTTTCTATCCTTCTCTTTTCTTCCTTTCGCGAGAATACATACGTATAATATCGATCTAAGGTGGGATAAAGGTAACGTCACGCGATATCACTTTGTCCACACTCCTCGACACAGTTAAGAAAATTGTAGATAAAACAGAGGTACCCGTCAAATTAGAAGGCGTAGCCTGTGTTTACCACGTTCCGGAGTTTGCGATGAGCAATCGCAATTATCGATCGGAAGGTTTTAATGACGTCAAATAGTGCGAACGTAGCGGCGAGTGACCGATCGTATAATGCGCTACCAACAATACCCTTTTACACCCCTCTCAACTTTTGCGCCTAAGCAACCTTATTTTTACGCCATCTTGTCCAGTATTTAAAAAAAAAAAAAAAAAAAAAAAAAACAGATTACAGCTTATTTTTAAAAAGGGGCTAACTCGATCATAACGATAACGCATTTTTTTAAGGTTCCCTCTTTCATCCTGTTGCAATAAGCTACGCGCGAAAGAAAAATATTTTCTCGATTAATCTGAAAAATTTGTCTGCGATGAACTCTATTGGGTTGCGCAGATGGAATTATCGTTCTTATGATTCAAGGAAGACGATGTCTATTCCGTAATATCATCCGGGCAAATAATGAGCTTCTCGCGTAGCAAAGAAGAACACGCGTGTGTCCGTGTGTATCGAGGGCGGACGGTGGAGGCTCTCGGCGTTAATTTGTCGTTACCCCATAGCCATTCGTTTGCCAGTGACAGCCGGACACGAAGGGGTGGCGGCATTGTCGAGGTCGCGTGCCCGACGGACCGTGGTGAGAAGGTGTTCGTCGGTGCGTACTCGAATGCATGTGTATGCGTCGCTCTGTAAATGCGTTGGAAGGAAGGGTTGGCGTTGCTGTTGAAGCGAGGCAACGGAGGAGATGCTTGTGGCGCTGTTAAGCTCGAACGTTCCTACTAGGATCGTCGTATACGGGAAGGTTGGCAAAGAAGTGGAAAGAGATAGAAAGAAAAATAAGGTAGAAAAGGTTGTTCGCTAGCATCGCTGGTCAGTTTATCGTGTCGAAGAAAAGGAAGAAGACGGAGAAGAAAAAAAAAGCAGAGAATGAAAGGGATGAGGATAGAGGATAGAAGATAAAGGTGGAGGTTGGTGGTGGTGGTGGTACCGTCGATGTTGCCAGTGGTCGTCGTGCTACTACTGTACGCCTTGCGCCGTTCCCGCACTGAATTATTGAGACACCACCAGATCGATGTCACAAAAGGAAAGCGGCTGTGCGGCTTGAAATGACGGGCTTTCGCGTCACTCATACATTATGTACGCGGCCGGTTCTGTCCCTGCGTGTATATTCGTGGGCTAACACACAAAAAAGCGACAGAGAGAGAGAGAGAGAGAGAGAGAGAGAGAGAAAGGAAACTAGAGTTCTCCCTATGTCGTCGTCGTCGTCGTCGTCGTCGTCGTCGTCGTCGTCGTCGTCATCGTCGTAGCGAACCGTTCGTCTGTCTACCGTTTTCTTCTCTCGCGATTACGTCGCCGCTATCGCACCGACGGCAAAAAAGAAAAAAAAGATAAAGGGGGTGGAAGGAACAAGCCGAGGTCAGGTGTTCAAGACCTTTGTCCTTTTCATCCGTCTAGAGTTCGTATCAAGCGGAGGAGCGGAAGTAAATGCACCGCGCAAATTACGACTTCGAGAAAGGGTAATTGTCGCTTGAAGAATAATGATATATCCTCATAAACTCGTAAATATTAAATGCTACAAATTAAAGTGTTGTACAATTAGACCGTAGTCGATGGTAACGAGTAACATATATTCCTTCGAATTTGTTCCATACAAGAAACGATTGTTTTCCAAAAAGATAAAAAGTCTTATTCTGGAGTCGATCAATTTACATTATCTTAAAAATCTCAGCAAAACGTTAAGCGAGCGATTAACCAAATAGTAAGATCCATTAGGACGGAAAACGCGAGACTCATCAGTTCATTCGTTCAGCCATAATGTCATCTTTTTTTTTTTTTTTTTCTTTCAAGTCCACGATCGTTGAATGCAAAAAGAAAAAGTATATCGCTACAACGAGCGAGGTCAGATGCAGTTTTTCTCGTTTCCTTTCTTATGCTAGAAGAAGCAAGTGATAATTTGTTGTTGACGTATTTTCAATGTTCAAATATGTCGAGATGTGGTCAACGACGATTAGCAGCAAGCAATGATGATTCTCTAACATGTAGAAAATAAGATCTACCCTTGAAATATAAAGACAAATACTTTTCCACGTCAAGGAAAACCCTGGTATAATTTCCATAGAAACTTGCTGAATCGGAAATACAAGCAAGTAACATGGGAGGGAATATTGACCGTAAGATAGACTATAATACAGTCGTCATTACAAAGGTTGCGTTCTCTTTATACTTCTTTTCTATGTTCGAAGGGCAACGACATTCAAATCCATAAGACGAGTGCCGCCATACTTACGCTTTCACTGCTTACTACACAGGTACTCGTTTGTAGAAACACTAGCGACTATTCATGAGAAAAAGAAGGAAGAAATATATTCGATATTAATTTCCGCACGCATCATTCAGGATCGGTCTGCGAACGAGGAATTCCGTGTACGTGATACGTGGTTTCTCACGTTCGTACCCTTAATTCGAAGATGTTGGAATTAGGGCAGAATGGTTAGAGAGGGGTGCTTGTGTCTTGCCGCGTAGGTAGATGAAATATCTTACGGGCACTTACTTTATATAGGGATGAAGGAGAGAGAGCAAGACGATAGCTGTGGGTCTAGGCCTTGGAAAAGAGGCTGTCAGGATGGCATCGTCGTTGGCTCGAGGGTACGGAAGGGAGATAGCAGGAGAACGAGAGACAAAGAGAGAGAGAGAGAGAGAGAGAGACAGAGGTAGATATCGAGGGCAACTGATATCGACTTAGAGGGACATATCTTCGGGTTCTGCAGCCAAAGAGAAAAGGGAGGGATACTATCTTATGTAATATTTACCCCTCTTTCCTCTGCTCGAGCCTTCGTTTATCCCCCTACTTTCTTCTATCGCTGCCACCCTCCTTCGATTTTGCTCTTTCTTTTTCTTTCTCTCTATCCCTCCTTCTCTCTCTCTCTCTCTCTCTCTCTCTCTCTCTCTCTCTCTCTCTCTTTCAACTCTATCACGCACTATTTTTCTACTATCTTTTCTCATCACTCGCACGCACGGTCTACGACCTCGTATCGGTATCTAACGACCACTTGTTCGTGCTCTGATAAACCACGTTTATCACCACGAAAATTATAATCGTTCGCTAGAATATTGGTTTCTATTAAATACACGGATTTAAGGCATTAGTGTTTTTCGACAGGAACCAAACGATCGAATGGAAAGAAAGTTTGAATTTTGTCAATACTTACTTACTCGCTATGTACGTTTTAATAAACGTATTCTATTTTACCTGTGCTATGCCGAATATACTAACGTTTGGTCAGAAACGTTTCACTCCACATTAGCTGTACGTTATCTTTGCTTATATCTCTCAAGAAATTGCGACGATGACTAAACCTACGAAACATCAACTAGTTTTACCCCATGTTTTGTTTTTGTAGACTCGACGCTCTTGTTCGACATCTTTTTTTTCCTAGCCGAATCACTTTGCCGTTCCATCCACCGCGACGCGTCGTAATCAGATTGCCGCTTAATGCCCGTGAAACTGAATAAAAATGCAATAGAGCGTCACTAGGTTATCGAAATCCACTTTTCCGTATAGCGCAGTGCGCGCTGCTAGCCACCATATATCGATTCGTCCACTTTCTGGGGCGGGGGGTCTGGATGGAAAGAGAGAGAGAGAGAGAGAGAGAGAGAGAGAGAGAGAGAGAGAGAGAGAGAGAGCGCGAACGAGAGTGCCGAGCATCTCGTTCGAAAACACATTGGCCCAAAAGCGTGGAAACGGGGTTGAAGAGAGAACAAACGAAGGGGGAACCAGCGAGGGTGCTTGATCCGAAACGTTCTTCTCGTAAGCTCGATCGGAACGTTGATACTCTACGATCGCAGAAACGAAGTCACAATTGCGTTTCCATTTTTCATTGAAAGTGTACGCGTGAAATTGAGTTCCAATAAAAAAAAAATCGGAAATAGTCTTTGATAATGTTTGTTTTATCTTTGCTCCGATTCTCGACTCGAATATCGGCCTTTTTTTGTCGCTTTTATCCTATGCCATACCGAATGAAATAATCACGCATTGCGACGATCGACTTATTCCCTTATTCCAATAGTTATCGTTATATATTTTTTATCCCATTATATCGATAATGTAGCAGAGCACTCGAGGTGAAATAATGAAATGCGAAGGAGAGAGTATTTTTTTTTTCCCGAGCGTTATTACTTTCGCTCGTGGGAGAGGAAAGAAATGGTCAAAGGCTATCTTATAACTTTAAGGACGGCCGGGCGTTCTATTTGCTCGATCTTTCGAGGTCAACGTGAAGAGCAAGTTCAATCAAAAGTACCTTATACTTCTTAACGAAGTAGCAATATTTTGCGTACCTCTATTTATTTTATATTAACCCTCATCTACGACCGAAAAGGGTAGGCCTCATCAAAGGAATAAAGTTTCGAGGTGATTACCGGGGGATTACTTAATTATGTAAATAAAACTTCCACAGCTTTCCTCGTGCATCAACGAAATAATTTGCGATCGTGCCATATAGAAAATTATTGAAACACCTTAGAGTGTTATTCAGAATCTTATCGGTTCTAAAAATCTCATCTAAGTAACATTTTTTTAGAAACGTTGGTCTTTTTCCCACGTTAGAGGAAAAAAATATTTGCAAATATATTTATCGACCGTCTCTGTAACTAGGTGCCCGTTATAAGAATAGACATAATTAAAAATTCAAGGTGAATGATAAAAGTAAATAAAGGTAGATTCGTATGTTCGCAATATTAACAAGCACAGTCTCTGACGTTGCACACCTCGCTGCACATGCAGTCCTGGCTGTATTTAATACTTCGTATGAGGGTCACGATTGTCCAGGACGTTTATATACCCATACAGAAAACGGGCACGAACAATTTGCACATGGCGGCAGACGATAATGACGGCGCCCAGAGACGTATTAAAAGTGAATTGCGAAAACAGCGTGGCCGGCAGGCAGCCCCATAACTCGGCCGTGAATGAGCGACGAGCTGCGAGAGCTCCTCCGGGTGTCGTTGACCCTTGAGTGACCCAACGTGACAGGCCGTAACGACTAGAAGAGACCCTCCGAGACCCCTCTTGATGAGGGTCCAAGATGGATGCCCAGCAATATTTTTCGCGTGAGGACTCGCGACCATTTCGAAACTTTCCTCTTCCGCACGTCACTTCGTTCTCTCTCTCTCTCTCTCTCTCTCTCTCTCTCTCTCTCCCCCCGTCCTTTCGTTGTTCTCTTCGTCGTTTTTGTAGAAATACCGTCTGTGGGTTCGAACTGTGCGCTGAAAACTGAAAGTTTCATCGTCTGGCTTCTATCTGTAAACTATTGTCCACTTTAGATCGGTACGCTGTATTTTTAGCTTGATGAAATTGACTCGATAGATAGAAATGCTTCTTAGATGTTTTTTATTTGTATATAAAGTTTTTAATAAACAGCTTACTCCGATAAAAACACTGTGTGTTATTTCTCGATTTATTCTAGACGAAAGCGAAATGAAAAAGGAAAGTACACGTCGATCGTTCGTTAAAGTTTCGTTTCAATAACGTCGTAAACTATACGCGACCATCTTCAAAGTTCTTATGACTTTTTCTCGTTATCGCCACAGCGTTATAAATGCTTGGAAAATACACTCGGAATCTAGGAAAGAGATCCCTTTTCCTTTCTTTTACTCCCTTCTTCGTTGTTCCTTTTTTATGTTCGTGTTAAGCTCGCGTCACGACCCTCGTGTACTCATTAACCGTAACTTCAAATTATATACGCGTGCACTCACGCCATTTCGGACAAAAATTATGCCACATGTCTTGTAGAGATGAAGCGAAAGAGAGAGAGAGAGAGAGAGAGAGAGAGAGAGAGAGAGAGAGAGAGAGAGAGAGAGACAAAGATAGAAAAGCAGCCCCTTTTCGAAGGGCGTCTTTCACGCGATAATTACTCCGTCTCATGCACAAGGCTCGTAGACGCTGTCGGTAACGAACGTAACGTTTGGCAACGCTCTAGGTAGTATATCAAGATCGTCTTGACGTATACGAGAGATAACGAAGAAAGAACGAACGAGCGTTAAGAGAAAAAGGGGGAAGAGAGAACGATCTAGCGAGTGCACGAGCTCGCCTTTTTCACGATTACTAATTCTTCCTTATCTTGTCGGACCTTTTTTCCCCATCAGCTCACGCTAAATTCAGGCCGGCTCGTTTCTTCGAATTAACTATGCTCTGCTCGAGTTGATCCCGTAAAGTGTGCCAAAAATCGGAATACTTCGCAGAGAATACTTCGATCTCGCTTGTTCGTAATGTTGAGAAAACGCGTCGATGTGGAAAAGAAAAAGAGACAGGAAAGACAGGCAGTTATTTTGTAACTCGACTAGAAAAGAAAAATTGTGTTCAATCAGCAAAGCCTGGGAATTTTCTGGTAGACACTTCTCAAAGCTATCATACATGGTCTCGATGTTATTATGCATATCGCGTTGCGGATATAGTCGTCAGCAAGTTATAATCGGATCAAAAATCGCAAGGAATAATCCCACGACGTGAACGTGAGGGCGCAAGCGAAGATAATTCGAGCGCTGCTCAATATGCAATCGGGTAATAAGGCACTGCTTGATGACCCGAAGGTGTATCAGTGCCCGGAGCCAATGCTAACGCAAACGAACTTTGCTTCGTTACCTCCTTGAATATTCAGGAGTTTCGCACGTGCCCGCGGCCATTTACCGGGACTCAATATGTTTGGCAATATGTAGATCCCTCTATAAATATCGATAACGGAAGAAGAAGGATTCCCGTTGGCAGGATCTGTTCGTTTTGCGTTCGATGCAAGCATCGTAACCGTAAAATCAAAGACCTCGTCGAATGGCTGTCTCGTAGCTTTAACGGATTTGAAAAGAATTTTCGTCGAAGGAGCCAAACAAAGGCGTTAAACGGGTAATTAATAAAAAAAAAAAAAAAAAAAAAAAAAAAAGAAAAAAAAAGAAAAAAAAAAGAAAAGAAACAAAAGAAAAAAAAAAACCCAGCAAGAGTAATGAAGGAACTTTAACGTTCGAGATGTGTCGGTCAATAAATTGGTTCATTTTGCTTGTCCAAGATGGTTAAATGTTTGAAAGTTTGTCGAGAGAACATGAATTTGTATTGGTATGATGATCTCGGCGGACATATCGTAACCGCGATGAGAGCTTCCGGGGATACCCTATCCTCCCGTTTGTTTGGCAATTTAACGGCTTAGTTACCATTTCTAATCCGGTCGAGTCAGCGACAGTAGTTCTCTTTACGAGTAAAGTCCGTGGATACGATCCTAACCGAGTGAGTAAAGCGTTGTAATCTTTAACGCGTTCGCATCTACTATCGAATGGCGTACGGAATGGGTTTGTCCGGATACAACTTGGAAAGTCCTTGCGAAACTGATTGCCGCGTAACGCGGGAATGTACACGGGGTAATTGTTCATGTCCAGGAGCGAAGAACGACTTATAGACGTACGGTAGAATTATTTTAGGAGGAAGGAAGGAAGGAAGGTAGGCATTGTTTATAATCTCTAATACCTTAAACACGTATTACGCAGTATCTAACAAATGAAATATAACTTCGATTGGGTCCCAGGAATAAATCTTAAATCTGGTCTGTCGTCCTAGATAAATTCTAACGATGCGTACCACAAAGAGACTGGGGCTAAAAAACTGATAATCTCCAGTATCGACATATCTCGTATCTCAGGAATAAAGAGAGTACCATAAGAACGCAATTCATATTAAAGTCTCCTGGGGTCGTTCGGGATTATACCGGTGGATCTAGGGCAGCCAGTTGGCACATTGAGAGTCGTAAAGTACCGCGAGGGAGAGGTGATCTCGAAGGTTTTTGAGGTACCCGGCGGAAGCCGAAGGCAGTCGTCGAGAATGGCAGAAGGAAGCGGAGGCTGTTCTATGGGATGGCTTATCGCTCGCGAACAGACACGCTTTTTCTTTCAACACTTTCCTCGCTCTACAGCTCCTTTCTCTCTTTTGGTATTTTCCGTAACGTACGTCTCTCACTGTCAATCGTCTTCTCTCTCTCTCTCTCTCTCTCTCTCTCTCTCTCTCTCTCTCTCTCTGTCTTCGTTCTCCGATGCGCCTTAACGAATGATTCAACGATTATAGCGTAGAAAAAATTAAGCCGAAAGAACAACAAGCCGATATAACAGCAGTGTTAATAACGAAGGAAAAGTCAAAGGAACGTACAAGTTGAAGGAGTTGCTTAATTTATCTGGGCGATAGAGCGACATGAGTTTTCCGTTGGGAACCTTTGTCCCTTTCGATCTAATACAGATCCGGTACATCGGTTGGACTAGTAGGAAAAAACGCGATGACGGTTTAAAGTAAAATATCAACTCTAATTATTCTAGCAGGCAATTCTGTGGTAAAATTATTTTTCCTTTTTTGGTCCTCTCTTTCGTCACCTTTCCCCGTGGCACTCGTTTTTTGAAATCGTGTCGACGGACGAACTGCTTTTTGAGAAAGATTCTCCTCTCTCTCTCTCTCTCTCTCTCTCTCTCTCTCTCTCTCTCTCTCTTTCTCTTTTTACCACCAGCTTTATCGTCCTTTCGTTCTCTCCAACGCCCCAGGGAGATACTCACGCCCAGATATTTCGAGGGTTTCCCATTTCCACGCTCCGGGCGAGGAATATGGGGCCGAGTGTAGGGGGAATGGAAACGAACACGATTCGGATGGAGGGAGAGCTTCGACCTTCCTCCAACCTTCACCCGAAACTGCCAGATAACATCGATCCAAAACATTCGTATGTGAGACTGTGAGATCAGTCAACGTGTGAGATCCGGAAAGGCCAGCGAAGAGGCTAAATTATCAGGGTTCAATACACCCAAAATACGTCTCTCTACTTTCGTCACTTTCGATTTACTTCCGCTTGTCCAGTCTCGTTCATATCGGACGAGCTGAAACTTTATGAAATACTAAAAGATCGATATTTATACTTGAAAGATCGAACGCAAGTTCCAAGAGACAAACGAGGCAATTACTTTGACAGATGCAACCAGTGACGGGACAATTAATCCAATCTCGAATATAGTTGAATCGACGTAAGCTTCGTCACTTAAACTATGCGTTTCAAAGAGTAAACTTGTCTTCTTCGAAACGTCCTCGATTCTACATACCTTTGGTACTCTCTTCCTACAACGCGAAGTCTTTCTCTCTCTCTCTCTCTCTCTCTCTCTTGCTCTCGCTCTCTCGCTCTCTCCCTTGAACAGGAGGAAGCTCCCGTCGCCGCTAGCAGCAATTATTGATAGACGTCTCGCTAATTAATTAATGCGCTTTCCGCGTCTGAGAATCGAAAGCATAGCATCGAGATGTTCGTGCTTGTCTTGAGACGAGATTCCAATCCTCCAGTACCACTTGTCTATCTTTCTCTGCCTAATCGTTTATACCGACGTACTTAGATCTTCTACCACCTTCCATCCTTTCCATCTACTATCTGTCTCCGTAGTTTCACGAGCACCTCCAATTCTGACGATTCCCTGCACAAATTCTCTCTTTCCCTCTATTTCCTATCTTTGCGATTCTACCTGTCTCTCTCCGTCAAACATGCTGGCCCGAGGGGGTCATCAAGTAATTGGTTTCATTCCCGAGGAGACAGGCTCAACCTAGGTCCGGGCCGGTTCCACGAAGTCTTGAAACTCAAAAGCCCTGGGTACACTCTACCAACCAGTCGAGCAGTCAGGCCTGCCGTAGTAGACGGCTAGATAACGCACTTTCCTCGGATAATTATGCAGATGAAGCCGTTAGTTATGATAACGCAGCGGAGTACCTGGATCTCTCTTCTTTTACGGCTGTTGCTCGTGTCCCCTTCCCTTTAAACGTTGAAGCTGGCGTTTTGACAAATCCGTGGGCTGTTAAATCTCGCAAAGAAACTCTAGACGAGATGAAAAATGTGTGAATAAAGTAGTCTGCGGAGTTAAAAGGTGCTTCCTCTATCCCGCCGTATACGAAAACGTATACGGATGCTTAAACGATCTTGGAGTCGATCCTCGTTAGGGGAACTGTGTAAGTAGGCCTTTGTACAAATATCCGAAGGAAGGATAACATCAGTTAACTTTGGACACGTGAGTATACACTATAGAAGCCGGGCTCTCCTTTCATTTTCCAGCAAATATAGACTTTGCAAATAACTTAATTCTATTTCTATGTTTCTCTCTTAACTTTCTTCTTTACGAAAGAATGAATTATTACATCGGAGTTATTTAGACGGCATCTGGAAATATTTTTCCAAGATGTTACAATTCGTTATGGAAAATGATTCGATCATGAATATCGAAATCGTGCTATGAACCCAGAAAGTCACGTATTTACGGAGCCCCTATCTTTTTCAGGCAGACACGGAAATGTTTACGCACTCCGCGTATACTACGGGAACAATGGCCATCGATATTCAAAACCGTCATTTGGGTGCTGCCGCTGTTGTCATTTGGAAACAATTATCGCGCCTCCCTCTCTCTTTCTCTCTATCTCGCTTTGTGTTTAACTCGAATACAATGGCTGCGACACATCATTTTGTGCCGTAGTGGTTCGGAAAACTAGATAACGCGATGCGTGACGCATCATCGTAAATTCAAATTTTATTAGCGAAGCGCGTTCAGGTTCTGTTATATGTGTTCGCGCTTGCGCGACCATCCACGCGTTGCTGTACTTGCACAACGAACCTCGACACACGTGTCAAATATTAATCGAACAACCGATAGGGATTTACTAAACTCTTTAGTTTTGTAAGCTTCCGTTCTATCTCATTGTACTCTTATAAATTCCCTTTACATTAATATTACAATAAGATGACGACTTTGTCAGTTTGCAGTTTGCTTACCGTGCGCCGGTGATTACTACAGGCTTATCTTCTATATCTTCATTTCATTTATGCTCTAACCGATTTACAGTCGGAGTCCTCGTTAGACAAGTAACATCTCTACGTTACATGCGGTCGCACGTTCACGGAGGAAACAATAATAGGATTCTCTCTCTCTCTCTCTGGCCTGCAAGGTTCTAGATACTTTCCGGAGCTATTGCGAGTGCTACTTGCTGCAAAATGCTCGCTCGCACGTGAGACGATTTCCTCTTATTGATAGCCAAGAGGACGAGTGCTTTTAATTGTCGGCAAGCGACTGCTGGACTTAAGGGTGCAGTATTAAGAACGAACGTGACTGCTGACCGCAAACGTATTGCCATCCCTCTATCCCCTAATTCTACGATTATATCTGGGTGTACCGTTATGCCAATATGAGACGTGACGTCATCGACCACAAAACATATTTCCTAGTAACGTATGGCTCCAATCGGTCACCTGGCCGGAAGTTTGTGGCTGGAAAACGTGAGAAAGGGAAAGAACGAACAAACGACAGACAGACGTAATAATTTCAAGTTATCACGGAGACAATTTTCTTTCGCGAAGGTTTTTAAAGTTTCCACGAAAGACACGGCTAGGCAGAGATTAATTTATCTCCAGAGATAGCAACGCGGTAGATACATATGTATTTTAAGTATACCTCGTTTTACTCTTCTTACTCCTTGCTATTCTTTTGGAAGCGTTTCGTCGTATCTTCCGCTGCGCGCGCGCGTGTGTATATATATATATATATACACACATACATAGAAAATATGTATCTCATTCCGTGGACGTAAATAAGGTTGGTACAATGCTGTAAAACCGAGTGTAAAGGATAAGGTAAGACAAATGATCTTATTTTTCCCCATAGCCGTAGTTCGTGGTCAGTACAAACGGAAAAGTAAGACGCAACGAAGTGCGAAAGAAAGATCACCTATCTCCATCTAGCACGTACGTGGAAACACAGTAACCGAAGACGGAACGATGCGGTTACGTCAGAGTTTTGCGCTCTCATTATACCATCGTATGTACTAGTTCTCGAGTGCAGCATATCTCATATCTTATTTTTCTTCGCACTTTTCTCTCTGATACGTTCGCGATATTTGTCTTGATAGAGATAAATCTCCATATTTCTGGTTTAGAGACGCCATCGGAACGATCAGTCAATACCTAATCGGTAATTGGTAGCTATCGGTATCGGTCGGCTCTACTGGAAGAAAAAAAAGTATCTTGCGTCCTTTTATTTTCGTCGTCCGTGCACGTTCGTCACAAATTTCATTTGGGATTTTCCCAAAGAACGAACCAACGCAACGAACGAAAGAGAGAGAGAGAGAGAGAGAGAGAGAGAGAGAGAGAGAGAGAGAGAGAGAGAGAGAGAGAGAGAGAGAGAAATGAAGTTAGGCGATACGCCAGGAAATCTAAACTTTATCGGGCATTGTGTTCGAGCTCGGTTTGAAACGAATAGGCTTGCGATTGGTGCGATACACCGTGTCTCCATATTTCGAGTAGCCAGCCTGAATGGCCGTCACGTGCGATCGCGAAAGGCGCAGACGTGAGCCGACGCGGCGAGTCGACGTGACGTGACGCCGACGCGGCGAGTCGACGTGACGTGACGCCGATGACGCTTTACACGACGATTGTTTCTATCAATTATTGTAAGTCACGTATCGCTTCGTCGTACCATCGGCCCGCCGCTTCACCGCCCCGCTTGTAATTTAATTGACCCCCGTTCAACGCCCGAATAAAGCCGCTTTCGTTCGATATCCTTCAATTATTCTGCTATCCGCTCCTGTTATTATCTCGGTCTAATGAAATTAGAACTACGCGCTGAATATTAAATCGTCCGTCCGTATCTTTTGTTAGCGAGACGAAGCCGCATGACTTTATTTTTCTCAAAAGGCAACGCCTTTTGTTTTTCCGTGAGCGCTCGCGCGATATAATAGAATATAGAAAGATGTGGGTAATATGCTTGTATTTCGCAATGAAACGAAAAAACAAACTCGTGCCGTATCCGTTTGTCGCGTTGTGTAATATTAATGATTTAAATACAATTCTATTCGGGCAATATGCAAAGGTTCCATCATGTCCCGCATCGTACGTCAATATATCTCACGGAACGCAAAAGGATCTAAGAGAGGCGGAAGACGAGGAAAGCTCGCGCGGCTCGCAGCCAGCCTCGGGATTTTATAGCACGTTCGATCCTTCTTACTCCACGAAAATACGAGCTACTTTATCTTGATGTTCGCTCCATTTCACTCGTGCACGCAGCCGTGTCCCTGTTTTATCTTCGGATTAAGAAACAAAGCCGCGGCTCTACAGTATGGATTTTCTTCATTACTCTGGCGGCTCATGATGTACGACGCGCCAAAGTAAATTTCGTGTTCCAACACCCTTCGTATTGTCTTTGTCGTTAGCGTGCCTACGCTTTCGTGATGGATGGCCGGAGGAAGTCTCCTGCATATTTTACGAAAGGCCCGCCTCGCCAGGGATTCTTCCGATATCCCGCCGACGAATATTGCACGCGATGTCTCTCATCTTTTTAGCGAGTTTTCAACAGAAAAATTCAAGGCGATCGATGGACTTGTAAATATGAGTAAGAATTTCACGAGCAAATCCAATTTTTCCAACGTAATTTTGTCACAAACTTGTGAATCACCCGCACCATTTTTTCTAACTACGTATCTCTTGCTGACGGTAACGCGGCGAACAAGTTTGGCCCGAGCGAATAGTCACGAGGCAGAGAAAGTTTCCGGCCGTTTCCACGGGCAGCTCCATTGGAACGTGACCGATCCGATATCTCGAGGGTGAGCTCGCTAGATTTCCCCGGATAATAATACTTCTCTCTTACTGCGGTTGCAACGCAGGATATCGTTGCTGTTGGTTAGGACTGTTCGCTGTGTAAGAGAGAACCTCGATTCCTAGCGTTGCGTTCGCACGTAGGGCCGCCGCTGACCTACGACGTGCTTATTCCTAAACGAAAGACGCAAATAACATAAACCGAGATTACGATATTCCACTGGTATGACATCATTTTGCTCTCCTCCATTACTAACGCGATTCACCCTACTATACGTTTTTACGTATCTCGAAGAAATTCGAAAAGCGTCGGAGAACGCGGACGCTTTTTCTTCCTTCTTTTATTTTTATGCCTTTAACTCGCCTTCATATAATTCTTCGCGTCGGCTCATAGAAATTCCTTCGAACAAATTTTAAGAATTTCTACTTTAGTCGACTCTTTTAACCATCGCTTTAACACAGATTTGTCTACGATCGCTACGTGCCGGATATCAATAGAGATTAATTCTCTATAACGATCCTCAATAACGTTTACGGCATATCCTTGATCCAAGCTATTCGATTATGTCAGATCTTCGTCCAGCCGCATTTTTCCGGATCAACTTGAGAGATAAAGAAAAATAGAGAGTATCAAAAAGTTGCAGAGTTTTTTCGTCGATCAATGAAGCGTGAAGTCTGGAACAAGGAGTCGGCGGACGTTCAGGCCCGTCATAGTAATGACGACTTGATAGATGACCAACCGAACCAAGTAACGCATATAGGTGACTGGTGGCCGACCGGTGGTAGTCCACACAATATGTCGGACCTTGGCGAAAAAGGAATGCGAGAACGGTCTTTTCGTTCAGCGAGGCGTGCCATGAACGATAGCCTAGAAAGAGCGAGCGAGCGAGAGAGTGAGAGAGAGAGAGAGAGAGAGAGAGAGAAAGAGAAAGTGGATGAGGGTGGAAATGGTGAGACAAAGCGATAGCACGAATCCCCTTGGTTCTCCAGCCAGCTAGCCAGCAGATTCAATTTCCTAATACCTATCCCGTCTTCTTCACGGTTCTCAACGACTGCTGCTATTGCTACTGCCAGCGTTGTTGGTAATGCTCCTGCCAAGGAGGCTAACGCACACCGCCGAACGTTGACTGATTCCACGGATATATTAGTTCCATCGATTGGATATCAGTCTCTTTCTTCGTAGTACGTCCACCGTAAACCTCCACTTTCGCGTTCTCCTCATTTTGCCCGGCTAATAGACGACGGAAGAAAAGAAACGAGCAATAGAGGAAAGATTAAGCCTCTTAGACTCTTTCTCGGTGGTATTAAGTTTTTGGCGAAGGGGCTAACGAGGAAGGGAAGAGGATAGAAAAGAGCATCTCGAAAAATAAGTCCAAGATCTGGGACACCTTGAGCCATGGATTTAAGATATCCGTTAAAGGAATAATAGTACACATATCTATTACGGAAGTTGATAGATTACAAACTAAGCTAAATGGAGAAACGGATGAATGAAGGAAATAAATATATTAAGATAAACGTATTATGGGCTATGCAAACGTATAAACGTTTATGCATGTACGCGTACTGGAGAAATATTATTCGATGTTCACGAACGCGCATCCGTTCGGTATCGATGGGAAACTCGGTCCACCCATCGCCACGCACGGTCCTATTCCAATCGCACACGTATCAACCTCACTCTCCATCTTAGCGACAAAGCATTAAACATGGTTTCAAGTATGCCACCACACTGCTGGGCACGCGTGGCTTTAACGATATCGCCGATTGATGTTACCGCTCCCACGTAAGAAAAATCGATCGAACGGTAGTAGATGCTTTTAAAAATGACCGACCTGGCGGTGCCAAACGGTCATGTCGATCGCGTGATAGAGCATACCTCTCTTCTTTTTCAACTTTCTCTTTTTTCCTCATGCCAAGAGAATCGACGAACACGCGAACACATTTTCGTATCGACGACGAAGAAAGGAATAAATTTATTAATACCTTTAACGATTTTCATCCCGGGAGAAAAGTTGTGCGTGTCGATTAGATTTTACGGTGGTCTCTAAAGTTCTCTTCTACTGTCTTGTAGATAAGATAAGAAGGAGTTCAAAGGTGTCCCTCGATTACGGAAAGAAAAGTCGTAAACCACGTGACGGTCGATTAGTCACGGTGATTTGATTTCGCCGCGAGTTCTTCCTCGTATTATCGGTTTCTTTGCCTTAAAGGGCTCGTTGTGATATTAACCGTACCCTTAAGTCTTGTAAATTATACTCGGACACGTCCTTTATGTCCATTGGGATTATTCAACTGGATTGTTCCTTATTCCGGAGAAGTAAGAAAGAGAGAGAGAGAGAGAGAGAGAGAGAGAGAGAGAGAGAGAGAGAGAGGAGAGGCTTTATGTCTTTACTACGCTATACCTACGAACGACGGACTATAGGATTAACGCATAAACGGCTCCGAGTGTCGCTAAACTTTGCCCCAAGGTATCGTTACAAAAGCACAAGGAGAACCGAACGAGACACGGACGATGACACGTTATTGTCTTACGATTAATTCGATCGAGTTGAAAATTTTCCTCCATCCACTTCGCGACAGATAAATTTGTACGTGGCAAAGTCGGTAGATTATTTCGTTATTACCGCCGATGGTGATTTCTTTTACCGATGGTAAAAGAAAACTTGCATCTGCATCTCTTATTTTTATAAAAATAAAAATTAATTTATATTTCCTTCGTAATTTCGTGTAATTAAAAGAAACTGTAAATTCGTTGAAAAATATTTGTCGTATCCTTTAAAACGCGACTCTATATTACGAGATAGAATTACATCTCAGAGTAATTTTTAATTATACGTAATCGACAGAGAAGTCGATGTCAGCGATTGCAAGAAAAATTTGCCGATAAAAGAGACTTTTAATACTTGTCCTGATGTCATCCCGTCCAGAAAACACTAACAAACTTTGAGAACGAGACAGAGGAAATATAAATCGCTAGAAAATGTGTTAAAATGTCTCCGATATCGCGCGTACCACCACCGATTACTGCCTCCCTCCTTAGACGTACCTTTTTCTTCCCCGTTTTAATCAGAGAGTTTCATTAGGTATTAATTTCTTTTCTCTCGGTCCGTCGGATTCGTTAAATTATTCTACGGCGGGTAAGCTCGAGTTTAATGTATAGGACAATGTTTCGAACCCGTCCCCTCGACCGATCGGCCTTCTATAAAACTTGAACGATTCTTTCGTAGTAATTAGGTTCCAGCAAATGAATTCTCTCCATTTTGTTTGGACGTAGGAAAAATAGAAACGGACAGATGATATGCGGATGCAAGTTTCTCGCATGATCGTGAGACTTAATCATAGACGTGAGACTTTACGATCAAAGTCGGCTGGTGAGAAAAGTTCTTTTCTTTTATTATCGGCGGTAGTAACGAAATAATCTACCGACTTCGGCACGTACAAACACACTCGCACGCATCTACAAATGCAGAGAGAAATACGTTTCGATCTGGTGGTTCACTTGGGCGAGAGCGTCGCGTGCGAATGTCGCGGATTATCTTCCAATTTGTCAGAGGTGTAACGTATTGCGTGGCCGCGAACTTGCAGCACGCCCGGACTATTATTCATTCGGCTGGTTCTCGCAACCCGTGGGCTCGCGTTGCACGTTTTACCTGCTGCCCGTACGTTCGTTACCTTGCCAATGCATATACGCGTACGTATACACGCGGAACTATCATATATCGGATATATAGAACCTAGCCAACTCGTAGAAATGTAGCGTGTGGTCGCAAATATGCTGAAAGTGCCATGTTGCTACATGATATGTACATATGTACATATAGGTACGTATATATTTGTGTACGTAAGCTACTAACTCTGTCTCTCTCTCTCTCTCTCTCTCTCTCTCTCTCTCTCTCCAGGTAGGTTCGCATACGATTATATCGTTGCCCACCATTTATATCGCGCCATTAGGGTGCCACTGCTGCGTACAGGTCTGCTCTGGTTATTACATACAGCAGTAAAACGCAACCATGTAACTAATTGCGAATACGGCCGATTTGAAATTATTCTCTGCTTCCGTTCGTACCATTAAATGCGTCGAAGAGCGGCTCATTAACTAACAACTATAAGGGAAGATATTGCTGCTTTTCGATGAGTGAACGAACTATGCGTAATGCGGTAGAACCGAGCTTGCAGATGTGTACCTGTGTATTCGATAGACGTAATGGGTAACGCCAGGTATACTGACCTCTCGAATATGTGTATATATATATATATATATATACAACAATGTCAAATAAATCATGATTTCAACAAAACATTAACGATTAAACTGATGCGACTCTTTCTTAGGTCGATCCTCCGTACTTACAAAGTAAAAGACGTAGCCAATCTCTGTCTTTTCCGTCTCCCATTTTCATTCTGGAAAATGGCAAGATGCGCGGGCGCAGCAGGTCTCTTTCTTGTCGCGAAGCCCGAAGCAAAATCGCGAAAAAACCGTTCGCGGAGCTGTAACGACCAATGGAATTAGCTTTGTTATGGCGTTACGTCGACTCGACTGGTCCATGAAATTGGTGGAACTGGTGCGTGAAAGGTGTGCGGTTCAGACGAAAAAAAGAAGCTACGAAAGAAGGTTGAAGGATGAAGATGTGAGGGAGGAATTACAGATTGAAAGGTGCAAGAGAGAGAGAGAGAGAGAGAGAGAGAGAGAGAGAGAGAGAGAGAGAGAGAGAGCGAGACGGAGGGGGGAGGCGGGTTGGTCGGAACGTTTGAGGAGGGAAAACCGCGCGTCGTTGTCGCTCGCAGTATACCACGGATTAAAGCGTAATTTCGTCGACGGCTTATGCGACGCTTAATTGCATTGTTACAACCCTCTTATGTACGGTATAGACATCGCGGCCGTGCTCAAAGCTCGCGAGGACGCGATGTTCTCTGTCTCTTCCTCTCTCTCTCTCTCTCTCTCTCTCTCTCTCTCTCTCTCTCTCTCTCTCTTTTTCTTTCTCTTTTCTCGCCAGTTCAACCACGACGACGATGGCTAGGTTTTAGAGAGAATTTGTGTAGTTGGATTGAATTCGAAGTTGAAGCTCGTTGATGCCGCGCGTCATCAGCCTCGCACGAAATTAATTTTAAGTTTTAATGGAACGCATCGCGACTTGCCTTTATGGAGACCTTAGTCCGAGTACATGCCACGGGCAAGCATGGTTACTGGCACTATTCGATTATCGTCGGGAAAACTTGGTCACCATCTGCGCCTTACGCACCGACCAATACCACCTCGGCGTCAAAGTCGATAGAGGTAGGAGTTTCGTAGAAGGTAATCGCGCGTGAATGCCACAATCAAGTCTGTACCTGACGTCGAAATGCTTTGCAACGTCGATGCCCCGATAACATCGTGAAAGAGAAAGCGAGATAGAAAGAGGGAGAAAGATCTTTGAGTTTATGGGTGATTTTGGTAGACGGTTCCGAGGAACGAAAGAATCGAACTTTAATTCGCGTTACCTTCAACGTGGCTCCCAAACGAATGTCACGATCGGTTAGAAACTCGATTACATCATATACGCGACAACGTCGAGCCCACCGATGCTTTGGCTCGACGTAATCGGCTGTGAACACGATAATGAGGCGTGCATTTGATGAGCGTACGTCGAACCTATTTGCACGACAATGCGCAACATTATGGATTCAACGTGGAATTACGTCCCCCCTCCCCCCCATTTTCCTTTTTTTCTTTCTTGTAACGTACGACCAGATCCTCTTCTCGATTCGAGATTTCTGCAGCTATCGACTTTTATTGCCGTCCGATTTCGAGGAAAGAGATTCAAGGATAATCCGTCGACTCGCGAAAACGCGTCGTCGCGTCGAGTACAAATTGGAAATGCATAGTTTATGAGAGCCCAAGACTCGTCGTCGTTCGATTAGAAGATGATTCGCGATTATACGAGTTAAACAGTTTCGGCTAACTGTTAGATCGTGGAAGGATTCCTATGAAATGAAATATTTAAGCGGCCTATTTCCTTTCTATTGTGTCCGTGTCGTCGGGGTTATATGGGTGGCATTCTATGAAAGAACGACGTATACCTATATCTATCGAGACATATATGCAGTACGTGTGTTTCCTGAACTTAGGCCAACGTGCGGACGAAATTTCATCAATCCATCCGTGGATCGTTGGGCTTAAGGGAATTAAGCCGTGTAATTAAACCTTAACCCTACGACTAGCTAGACCTGCCAAGGGAGCGACGGTGGAGAAGGATTTTAGGTCGTTAATCCCTTTAGCGAAGTTCGTTACGACGATCTCTCCTTTCCAACACCTTTTTCCCTCGCGGCTTTTTGATTTTCCGACTTCCAACATCAAAACTTTTCTCCTTACTTTCTTCTTAACGCGACAGTTCCGAGTCGAGGCTGATCCCCAGCGGCCCTCCTCTCCACACAGCCTCTATCCTTAACCTACCTCCTAGAACCTAAACTTTCCCTCCTGTCATAGTTGCATCTATTCCCTCTTATTTCGTTATTTACTTTGTCGTCCATTCACTTACACAGCATCGAAAATATCGTTTCCCTTTTTCTTCCTAGTCGTTGAAAATGATTCGGCGACTTTTGGAATTTATTCGAGTCCTCGAGAGACGTTCGAAAAACGTTTGGGGAAAGGGGAAAGACGCGGCTTCTTTCTGAAGACGGAATCCTTCTATCGTCGGCACTCGAGCGCAGTGTACCTTCCTTGAGTATGCATAACACAAAAACATGGATATGGTCCAATGGAGTGCAATATAAATATCCCCTTTCGCGTGGCCTCATCTAAGGGAGTTTTAGGGAGTTTTGATCGGGATCCAGAATGTTCCTCTGACCTGTATCCTTCAAGTTGGAGAAGAATAAAGAGAAGATAGGGAAGAAAAGGGCGTACACGTGTATGCGTGCGTAATAGAGAGTTAAAAAAGGACGAACGAAGAGGAAAGAAAAAAGTTTCCTTCTTTTTTTCTTCTTGATACGGGGTGCTTCGCGTGTCCTGCTTCCAAGGAAAATCAGCAATAAGCTCGACATCGTCTCGACTCTTGGAGTAGCAATATTTCTTATTGCCCCGAAGGAACCTTGCGCTCTCGGGGTCTACCTTAGTCCTTCTTTTTCTTTCCGTCTCTTCTCTTTTTCTTCGTTCGAGAAACTCATCCTTTCCTCTTATTTCTTTATCTTCATATCTTCCCCGTCCGTGGCTCTTGCCATCCTCCTGGCCGTGCACCAAGTCTACACGATAATCTCTGTTTCCTTCGGGTCTCTGCATCGTCAAACATCTTGCGCTGTATTTATTCAATTTTTTATGCGTAATCGAGTTAGGATCAAACAAAGAAACGAGAACGGGAAACGGCGCGGCTGCTCTCTCTCCCCCCCTCTCCCTCTCTCTCTCTCTCTCTCTCTCTCTCTCTCTCTCTCTCTCTCCCTCTACTTCCATTTTCTTCGATTTCTTACCCCTCTTCAACTTTTTCAAGAACGTTGCTTCCGTCTATTCTCGTTGTGTCGGATACGGAAAGCGGTACCTATAAATCCTGGGAATATTGTGATATTGCGAGACTCACTCGCTCGAGAAAGATATTAAAGCGAAGAAACTCGTTTCCTGATAAATTCACTGAAATTGTTATGTACTTGATGAGTACCGACAAGAATATGCTGCTTTATTTCCTTCGATAAGGTAGAACAAGCTTTACTTTGATCTTTGGTAGAAAGACGAAGTGGTTTATCATTTATGGCAAAAAATTATTTTGTACGGCAAATTTTCAAGATATATTTATCGGTCAATGTTTCGCGCCATGTACCACGACATAATAGTATCCAGTACATTAAAATGCTAATTTATCGCCGATAGACTTTGATCATTTCTACGTGAGAAAGCATGCTTGGGTAAAAGAAAAGCATTATCCTCCTTTTTACTCTCCATCCATTTCTTCGGTTCTTTGGTCCTCCGTTGGCCGGAGGGTGTTCTCCATGTCTGAGATATTCAGTGAATGTATCGATTTCTGAATAGGTATTCGCGATGGGTTCTCAAGGAATTTAATAATCCGACATCGGCAACTTTCTACGGAGCCCTTCTTTGCGGGCCGCGTTCTCTCTCTCTCTCTCTCTCTCTCTCCCTCCCTCCCTTACTCTCTTTCCTGGTCTCTTTTGGTTCGCCAGGATTCGGCTTATCGATCGATAAATAATTCAATCGGACGTGAGTAATTGCGTCCTCGTCCATCGTACTCCACGCTAACGAAACTTCTCTTGTTAATATTTAATACGTTCGATACTCACGGCACGGTGGTGGTGACGGTAGAAACTCGTCGAGATCGATTAAACTAAACGCATTGACTTCGGATACGAGAAAGCAAAGATGAGAGAACGACGTTGGTAATCGTTCGTTCGGTTACTTATGCGAATTGAAAGACTTTCGATCGAATGAAAAGTTATTGGTTCATCGTGAGCTTTTACTCCTGCCCCGTCCATACATCGCGTATAATATGAGGAAGCGTCATTATGGACGAGTTGAAAAAATAGTTGACAGCTATAAGGAATAATGATCGGCTGCGATCGAAAAGAAATCATCGTTTCGGATCGAAAGGAAGAGAGTAGGAGAAAGAAAAAAGAAACTGGTCAAAAGTTCGGTCTCAGAGTTTTCTCTTGACAGGTCGGATTAAACGAGCGATTTACCTTTTTCCTTCCGCGACTGCGTTTCTGATTGCTTTTCCTTTTCGCGATTCGATTCGCCTACACCAGCACGGAATTGCGCCGTGGGCCTTCGAACGATATCGAGAGGCTTTTCTATTTGTCAGACAGACGTGCGATTTTTCTTTTCTACATAACTTCAACCTCTTGGCCATTTTCTTTCCTGGATGCGCGCGGCTATCTCGATCCATCGCTTCGGAGCTATTTATATTCGTTTGAAAGACTTTCACGGGTACTATCTGTTTCTAAACTTTTTATACAGCTTTTATTTTACACCCTTCTTAATTCTATCATCGTAGATTACACATTGTCTCGTGGCAGAAGAGAAACTTATACCGAGCGAGATTAATAATGATCTTCAATGATCGTCAAAGGAAACTTTACAAGAAAAGGCACCGACGCTAAGCTCTGGAAAGTGATTTAAAGCTTATTTACCACGCGGTGGAAACTTCCGGACTTGGAAAGGGATCGGAAGCTTCGTTCGCTAACAAAATCGAGGGCAGTTGCGAGGTGACAAATTTAGTTAGCCTCACGGAAGAAGGGCTACGCTCCGAAAAAGCTAGCTTAATTTAATGGCTAAGCGGAAAGGTAGACAGAGGCCAGTACTGTTAGAAATAACCAGTAAAAGCAAGACGCGGCAGTATTTCGCTTTCCCTCCGTCGGTCCTGTGTAATCCATCCTGTAAATAAAGATCCGAATTCTCACCCTTTCCTTTCTCTCTCCCTACTTTCCAGCTCCTAAGTACCAAGAAAGATGTTTGCCGGAGACTCGTGAGGCGGAAAAAGCTAATGAAATACTCACTAGCTGGTATAAATGATCAGCCGGGGAGCCGAATTATCCTCCGAGAGTTCTGCGGGTAATATGATTGAAATACTAGTTATATAATGCCAGATGTAGGAGATTATATGTACCGTGTCGGGGCGGTAAACAAGTTTTTCTGTGATGCGCGTTATGTTTACCTCCTTCAGGTACCCCGACGTATAAGATCGATAACACCGGGCGAAGGACTTTTATTTACTTTTTTAAAAACACCAGGCGAACGTGGCGTTGATACGAAGACGAAAAAAGGCACATTCCCTGTCGTTTCCATTTTATAAACATCTAAGCCCGCATCGATACACGCGCACGCCCCTTTTAACTTTCTCGATAGAAATATTCATGTAACCACCATATTTCCTTTATTCCACTTACATCAGATTGTACAACGATAAGAAAATTAAAATAAGAAAATTTCTTTCTCGTATAAGACGACGTCAGTCGATTGCTAATCGTAAGTTAATCGCGCGGTCGCTTCGCGATCCTGGACGCTGATTATTAATCCCTATTAGGAAAAAAACGCAATCTTGCGAGATGCGGTTGTCCATTATGAAAATAGGAATTCTTTTCTTGAAGCAAGTAGGAGCGGAGATAAAGGATAGGTACCTTCGAAAATCTCATATACGACGAAGAGATTCACGATAGGAATGCCCGTAAGAACGGATAGGAAAGCTCAGGAGGCTTTCTCGGGCATCAGGGATCGTAGGACACTGATACGCCATTTAGGATCCTCTGGGAATCGTAATGGCTGATCGTGGATGTTTAGGGCGTTCTTACGGTCTGTGCATTATTGATGCGGCCCTTACTCGGCCCTTGGTGTCGACCCTTACCACCGAGCGAGGCAGCCACGGCGGCCCGGACCACGGGACGGTCCTTTCGAGGATCCGCATCATTTATGCATGTGCACCTTCAAGCCTTTTCGAGAATAAGAGGTGGCATGGGACTCGTGAATAAGTAGATCCTCCTCCTACCCCTCTCTTTCTCGCCGCAGCTCCATGGCATAACCATGGACACGCTCGAGACACTTTCCCACTATTTCTCTTCGTTCGCTTTCTTAGTCAGCAAACTATATATGATGCACAATGCTCGTGAGAATTATCGCGTTACTGTGCCCTCTCGCCTTCAAGGAGAAGGGGGAAAAACAAAGATCGTGTAATGGGTTCTTTCTTAGCCGGAACGTTCGATTGTCGGGGAACAGCTTGTCATCGCTAAGATTACCAAATTATAAATCTATTATAACTCTCCTTTCCGTTCTTTAATATCACGCCGAACCCGATGATTCTTTGTTCGCTTAGACGTTTTCGTGAATCGTAAGAGACAAGGACTTGTTTTATTACATCTGAAAGAATTTTGGGAAGACGGATGAGAGGGCGAATCATGGTGGTACGAGCCACAGGACTCGAACCGGTTACGGAGCGACTTGGACCGTAGCCAAGGCCGTACGCTTATCCTCTCGGATTTTCTCTCTATTTGAGAACAAACGGAACGAAACGATGCAAGTGGTCTCGTCGGCACGGAACGCCAGTGCAACCACCAGTTGCTAGCTAGCACGGTGCGAGCCTAGGCGAGAACGAAAAAGAAGAAGGGGAACGGTTGAGAAGAGTATCAGAGAACGAGAGAAAGACATATGTACGCCTATATACGTATACCTTCTAGGCCTAGCTAAGTACATAGTTAGTTTCGTGTCGCCTGTTGCATTCGAAAAGTGTTTCTTCGCTACGGTTGTTTTCTCCCTCCCTCCCTCCCTCCCTCTCTCTCTCTCTCTATCACCCACTACTCTCTCATCCTCGAGTAATGCCAACGGCGGAACCCTTGACAAATTACTTTCACGCGACGGAATGAGTCATCGTTCCTTTCTCTACCACATCCACCTCAGCCTTCTCTTTCTCCTTCTTTTACTTATTTCGCACGCAATAACGTGCAATTACGAGTTATTAATCCGTACCTCGAAACCGGCTACTTCGCTTTCGATTTTTTCGCGCATTATGCATTTTTTATTCTTTTTCGGAAACAGTGTGCTCTTCAAAAATAAGTAAAAATACGTAGAGAAAAATCTCAAAGTGATCCATAACCATCTCTCCGTTGAATTTAACTTTCATTCGTTAGAAAATATTAGGATTTAAGGAAGTTAATAACGAGGTCAGGCATTTTATTTTCAAACCATAAAACGAAGCTTTAACGTAACGAGAAAATAAGAAAATTAGAAAGAAGGAAGCAACGAAGATTGGCTCGGTCGATCGTTTAAATTCGCATTACCCCAACACAGTGGATGCACGCAAGCGTCCTCTTCGTAGGAACTAATTGAAATGCCGAAGACGACTTTTTTATTTCCGTCGCGAAGCATGGTGGCGATCGTAACTAAGATTTGGCGAGAATCCACCCCACAAAGATACTTTTCTCTCTCTCTCTCTCTCTCTCTCTCTCTCTCTCTTGCGTCTCTCTCGCTCCAGTTTTGAATTCGGAGCACGGCTGCGTGACGCCAACAAGTGGTCCATATATCAACCAGCTATCCTGCCTACCCGTTCTCTCTACCTTCTGATCCTACGTGCAGTAATTACTAATCAATATTAACCACTCTCCACTAGCGTGTATCACGAGATTCTGACGAACGTGTTCTGTAACTAGAATCGATCTGCTCTTTCTACCTCTGTTTCTTTCTCTTTTGGTCCCTCACAGTCTTATCAAATTGATTTTACGTTTGATTCAATGATACAACTGGCAGTTTCTTAGCAACGACGACTGAACTGTATGACACCTAACTATCGATCTTTACTTCTTCTAACAGGATAAACGAGAAGAATTTTGTAAATCGAGTATTAGGTAGGAAATGATAAATGAAAAGAAACGTATTTGCCGACTTAGAAGAGGCTTCAAATAAGGATCGAAAGTATACGCTCGGATGATTTTGAAGAGGCTCGAGGTTAAGTTAGGGGGTAGGCCTCTTTTCTCATTAGGCTGAGTGTTGCGTGTTGCGAGAAGGCTCGAGGGGCACTTGCTATCTCCCCAAGTAGTACAGACACGCCAACGCTCGGCCGACGAGAGAAAGGAAGAGAGAGAGAGAGAGAGAGAGAGAGAGAGAGAGAGAGAGAGAGAGATGGAGCCACAGGTTGCCACGAAAGGAGCTGTGGCAACTTAAAAAGCGCTTTACTTAAATACCAAGATGAGTCCCTCAATTAAAGATTCTCCAACATTTCACTGAGCGAGCTGAAGCGCGAGACGATCGCCTAGATCCCTCGACTTCTTCCTCTTTTATTTTTAAACTCGAAAGATCCAATCCACTTGGCTACTTTCGCCAGAAAGGAGAGTAATCCGAAAGTAATGAACTCGTAGCCAACGTACTGTTACAACCATTAAAGTAACAAAATTAATCAATTTAACCGGAACGCATCGTGGATAACTTGTACACATTGATATTCCAAAAATAAGAGATAGAAAGAAAAGCAATTTTTACAAGCCGTTGACAAAAGTTGTTGTACCTCGAACCGTGTTCCTTCGGTAGATCGACGCGACGTCGAGATTATCTTTAAAGATTCGTTTCATTTAGAGAAAGTATGGGGGCTGGGGGGGGGGGAGGGGGGGAAGGCCTACAAAGTGTACTGTAGAAGATCCTTAAGTGGTAAGAAACGGAGGTTGCTTCGGTAGCAGAAGAAGAAAAGTTCGAGCCTAGGAGGATGACAACGACGACGACAAAATTGTGGATGTGGGAGGTGGAATGTTTTAGAGGAGAAATGGTTATGGCGGCCTTATTTTATAACGACACGCTCCCTCAAAGAGGATCGCGAATATAGGAACGTGAAATAGGTAGGACGTACGGTAAATAGTTTGGTACACTCGCGCGCTCAGACGCTTCTTCGTTCTTCTTGTTTGTGGATGCAATCACACAGACACATGGACGCGCGAGCGCTCACACACACTGTCGCATATCCATAAGGGATAGAACGGACGTGTACAAACTGCCGACAGGCTTCTCTCTTGCAAAGGCCAAAGAAAGCGTCGCTTCGCAAACGACTCCCGGTGAAGGTTAGAAGAGAGGGTGGAAAAAAGTTCTTTTACCAGTTCCACTCTCTCTATCTCTCTCTCTCTCTCTCTCTCTCTCTCTCTCTCTCTCTCTCTCTCTCTCTCTCTCTCTTCTGCTTTCGTGCTCTCTTCTTCCCTTTTACCGACAACCATGTCCATCTCTTTATCACCTAGGGCAGATAAATTTCCTTTTGCGGCTGCACCTTTGATACGACGATTAAGGGAAGGAAAGGACTACCCGTTCGACCGAACCTACGACGCTTCTATCGATAGCAACCATGACGATCTGACTGGTTAAAAACGAGTATTATTACATTAATTCTGGTTAGGTATATCGTTTTTCACGAATATAATTATTTTCTTTTCGAAAAAGTGTCGAGAAATAGAGAGAATAAATCAAACGATGAATCTATATAGCCAGAAGACAAAAATGTAATCTTTTTTCTCTTTCTCCTTTTATGTTCATGCCATTTATATTTTTCTTCTTTCGGTTCGTTGGACGATTTTCTTTCCAGGCAAGATATCATTCCCTCCACCTTCTGTTTTTCCACCCCAGCAGGCGACCTGTTTCTCCTCAACATTAAATCGTCGTCATGATAGTTCAATCATGCCGCTTTTCTTGTACACGTCTTGTTGTTTGAAAAGCTCGCTTAATCTTTCGTTACTCTTCTTTTTTCATCTCCCTCTCGGTTATATCGTTTTTATGCGTCCGCAGGTGGATATATGAATTGAACAACGGCATGATAAAATTGCTTTTGAGTCCCCGGCATGTCTACTTTATAGGATGATAGCCTGTTTCATATCCTAGTTCATCCTCGAGGTAATAAAGAAATCACCACTACACCTTCTTTATCTCTCCCTCAGCCTCTATCCTTTATGCGTTTCTGCAGCTCTTTGAGACAAAGACTATAGGATAAAAGACTTCCAAATAACATTACGCACTACCGGTTTTAAATTTTCGGGATAAATTCTCAAGGTACGAATACGAAAACGATACGGACGTGTAAACCGTTCGAATACGATGGTTATTCCGATCGATTTGTTTCAAAAGAATAAAAAGGAAGAGGCGAAGAATTCGAAGGCGCGAGGAAGTAAACCCTAGAAGGAACTTTACGAGCGGCACTAAATGAGACGTGCTACTCGGAGAGTTTACGAACAACGGTTTAAGTCGCTTGCTTTTTCAATTTTCATTCGAACCCGCCGCATTACCCGGATTTTCGGTTTGATTCGTTTTAGTAACTCTTTTATTTCTTTCCCTCTCTCTCTCTCTCTCTCGTCTTATTGGTTTATAAGGAGCTACTCGCATCACCTTTACGTGAAAATCGATAAAATTTATTTGGGGGGGAAGGGGGGGAGATAGCTTGCGTAATAAAAAAAGTTTCGAATAAATTTCAGAATCTATTCCACGTGCGATCACGAAGCGTTTTAAATATGTATGTAAGCTTTTTCGAGAGTGCATTTACTACCAGTTTGAAATTTGTTTTTTTTTTTTTCACAAAGTCGCTGCAAACCCTCATACATCCCTCCCGCTGAAAATTCGTTTTCGTCCTCGAAAAGCGTACCGGAGAGCGAGAACAGCGAGCGAGAGATAGATAGATGGATAGATGGAGAGAGAGAGAGAGAGAGAGAGAGAGAGGGAGAGAGAGGGAGAGAGAAAGGGAGAGACGTTGACTTTTCCGGACAGCCTCATAGCGACGGGTTTCGACGAGGCCGTTGATGGCCTCTGGTTAAACTTCCTAAACCAACGTGGATTGAGTTAGCAGCAGCGAGCCTGGCAGCGGCTAGCATGCCTCGAGTTCGAGCTAAATTTCGAAATTGTGAACGGTACTACTAGAAACAGTTGGCGTCACTCGCCCATTTTAGAAAATATCAATAGCATTTCCCATTTACCTCGGTTACATTCTTACCGATCGATACACCATCCAAAAGTCATCGGAAAAAGGTTATGAAAAAGTATTATAAATGCTCTATTTTAAATCAGTTGCTTTGAAAAGAATTACGTAGCGATTAGTAATCGCGTGAGCTATTCATCTTATACATTAAAACCTATAAAAATTGCTTTCGTAATTTCACGAGACTCGTAATTGTATAAAATCGCAATTGTAGAAAATGTTAAGGTCTGTCGTTGCCTCGCGATAGCATTAGAGCGTAAATAAAATCGAAAAAAAAAAAAAAACAAAAAAAAAAAAACGATAGATCGTGGAAGAGACGTGGAAGTGTCGATGGTTATGGTCGATTTTAACGTTAAGCCATTGTCGGAAAAATTAGTTGGTGCGATCGTGATGTAATGCGCACGAACGCTGCGGATGGAATATCCTCCAATTTATTACGAATCGGTCAAAGTGGCTTCTTTTTGGACTGCCATTATCGCAAAGAGAATTTCGTTAATCGGTCCGGCCGGTTTTGCGTCACGTGCCAATTTAACGGATACCGCTTTGGAAAAGCAGCTTCCAGGAGAGTCGAGATAATTGGGAAAAGATATTTCCTAATATCCTCCTTCGCAATCAATTCTCTGTTTTGCGTTTCTTTTTTCCGAGCCGTAGTCAGGCGATAATAAAACCCATTACGTTCGCGTTAAATTAAAGTTAATATCATAGATCGATCGAAAGATACCAATCTCTCTGTTCTGGCGACAGGGACTTGGTTCAACAGGTGCACCGCAAGTAAGATCAACATGTAGGCAGAATAACTCGAGGCAAAACGTTCTTTGAAATTCTAGGACTGAAGCATAGCTCACGGGGTTCTGCAAATCTCGAGGGATCGCTTTGTAAGACGGAGGCCGTGTGATGCATAAGTGGCACGCCGTTAAAGCGCCTTCGCAAAGCAAAGTTAGTTCCGTATGTAAATGTTTCGTTCGTATCTATTATCCGGGCTCGTTTAATCCATTCTCACAGAAACGATCTACTTGCAATTGTAGAATATAATCGAGTACCCACTGTTCGGCACTTTTGCTTTCATGCGATACAAAATTGTCGTCGTTACTTTAGATTTAGATTTAGATTAAGATAAAAAAAGACAATGCTTGAAATTAGTAATTATTTTAGAAAGCACGCGATATTAATCGGCTAATTAATCGACTATCGATGAGACCTGCCTTTTTCTTCTATAGGACGTTACGACATCGTGTAGACATAATCATAGACGCGAGAAGGAGAAACGAAGGACAAGTGCGTCCTCCTCTATCGATTTTTTTGCTGGCCAAGATGGAGGGAGGAAGGAAGAGAGGAGAGAGGGGGGAGGGGGAGGGGGGGGGGAGAAATAGATAATACATCAAGGCATTAAACCTCCGTCTAAGTTGAAAAGGTTGCTTGCTCGTTCACGCTAACGCACTAATCCCGTTACCAACGATCCCTTCAGCTGCCGTCGTCGCCATTCGCTGCCGAAGAGAGTCGCTTTAAACATTCATAGGAGCAAGTCTCTGGTACCTTTCGAGGGGTAAGGCATGGAAAGGAAACTTCCGGTAACGCGTCTTACGCGAGTCTCGTGCGTGTTTCGTGGAAGGAGAAGAAACAGGAAAGGTAAGAGGATTGCGAGCAAACGCGAGTGTTAACGAAGGCCCATTCGGGCGATCATTACAGCAGAAACCGCGTAATCGTCTAAGACCATTCTCACTTAATAATCACGCGCTATATTCCGAAGACAGTGTACCGGCTAATGGCTTCCACCTTATCTCTCCTCTTACCCTTCTCTTCTTCTTCTTCTTCTTCTTCTTCTTCTTCTTCTTCTTCCTCTCTCTCTTCTCTCAGAGTTCGCTCGCGTTTCTCGCCTGCGACCTCCTTCCTTCTGCATTGAATTCCGCCTATCGCCGGCAAAGGTTTTAGCCGAAACAGCCGCGTTACGGCGTATAACCATTACGGCTTTCCGCGAAAGTTACAGTCGCTTATAACTTCCTTCGCGGCTTCACGCTCCCGCGGCGTCGTAGAAACGCGAGTCGAAGGAGACGGGGATGGAGACGGAGGTGGAGGACGCAGCCATCAAGACGATAATGGAAACTCGAACTTTACGCCACCGAATTGCACCGTTACACTTCGATCGTAGTTAGCTATATTGCCGCTACATAGCCTCCCCTATCTTCGACAGAGATGCTTGTTATACCGTGGAATCGTTCCTACGTCTAGATCCTTTGTAACGTTATACTCGAGAGCCTGCGTAGTATCGAAGGAAATATCTCAGGAAATACTGTAGCTACGTTATCGTCTAAATTGTACCGGTTGCAAAAATTACTACAAAATATTCTCGTGAATTTATTAGGGTAAAATGGAAAACATTTTGAAGACTCGAGACTCGAAGACAACATATCAAAGTTTTTTTTTTTTTTTTTTTTCATTCAAGGGTGGCTTTTGGGATTGGCCCTTTGTAGATTCTGCGGTTAAAATCAAGAGAGAACAGGTAGTTCTCGTATTGCTACGTATCTACGTATGTTTGCGTATTGGAAAACAAATTTGTCCAGGAAGGGTAATGGATGAAGCGGTCGGTCAGTCACGGAATGTATTCCGGAAACGCGTGTGAAATTCTTGCAGGATGGCGTAATTAATGAACTCGGGTCACCGTGAACGCTATGACTCCGAGACTATACCCTTCTCCTCTTCCTTTCTCATCTCGACCATCGACGGGCACACTAGTTCGATAACTGGATAAAGTTACTAAGAAAATGAAACAAAAATAGCGAGAATAAATACTACCACAATATATCGGTTTGCAGGTTGTGATATATTGTATTTCGATAGTCGAAATTTGAGCAAGGATTTACTCGTTTATCGTAATTGATATTTTATTTTCAATCTTATCCTAAAATAGAAAAGCAATAACTTAACGACAAATGATATATTATTTGAAGTAGAGTAATGCAATCGAATAGTATAAAAATACGAGCGACATTGGAATTTTTTTAAGTTATTGCGGCCAAACGTAGTTAATCCGATGACTTGAAGTACGCCAATGCACCTGGTACGATAAGCTCTCTTCGATGAAAATTCAAGCACGTAACGAAAATTTCCTAATCTCGCTTGTTAACGCGTTTCAGGCTAATGCACGTTATTGTAGAAATTGCAATATTCTAATCGTAATGGTGTACGAGTCGAGTATTATATGCTGTTGTAATCGTACCATGTGCTAATTGTTGCCATAATAATCCGGTGATCTCGCATAACGGCGTTGATGCGGATCTCATGCCTTTCTAACTCCCTACATCTTTATATTATTTTAAACGTAGTTATCGAAGTTAATTATGAAACCTATCTTAAACTAAACGTCCACCTATCAGGAGGCCCTATTATATACCGTATATTGGAAATTTTTAAGGTTCCATTGGATATACGCGTCTGATAGCATATCGAAGAGAGACAGACAACGTTGCTGCTTTCGATGGCTCCTCGAAATATTGGAAACTTCGATGCGAAGCATCTCGACGAGTAATGAAGAGGCTGCGCGTCCCAGATAAACACGGAGTCGAACTAGCAGAGTACACGAGGGAAATAGTTTATTGTTTAGGAGTCGGGGAGAGAGAGAGAGAGAGAGAGAGAGAGGGAGGGAGATAGAGAGGCTGCTCGCACGCTCGGATGTTTGTTGCCACGGTTTGGCTTTGGCGATGGGCTAGAGATCGCTTGGTATTATAGGGTTGGAGGGAAGGTTTACTGTGTTTCACGAATGTAAAGAGAGAACATGGGAGATGGAGTTAGCGGCTGGAAGCCCACTCGAAAACGAGTGTTAAGTACATGTAGCGCCGAATGCGTAGCCCTACCGATGCTATTGCCAGAGATGTTAAGCTGAGAGGAAGCTGGAAACTCTTCTCCTCTCTTCTCTTTCCTTCTTCTATTCCTTATGCTCCCTTAGATAGTACGATGCCATTGATAAGTACGTCTAGCTCGTTTTTACGATATTCTTTTCGTTGCCACTCGTAACAAATTTCGACGATTCCGTAAAATCGAAATACATATTTTGGGAGCTTTACGTTCGAAAAAGTAATCGAATCGTAAAAATAGAAAATCCTAAGACAGAACAAGAGATTCGTAATCTTAATAAAATGCAACGAATTCTATATCCCACGTTTCTTCTCATCTTTGAGAGAGTTCAAAAGTACGTTGCTCTCTTCAGAGCAGAAAAATTTCTATGTCAGATTCATTATGCCAACAAACATTGTGGAAAACTAAGGATTATCCGTTGTATCGCAGAGCGTTATAGTCCGCAACCTGTTTTCATCTAACTGTGAGTTAAACAATACAAACAAAAATTTGCTAAAGCTCCATAGATTTTGCAGATTTATTAATAATCTATCGGAATAACCGAAAGAGCGATCGACCGATGTAAAACTGAAATATTGCGAGTTTAAAATTATTTTTGGATTATTCCTGTATGGACGATCGAACGATTGGACCGCTTAGCACGCATACGTTCAAAAAGATAGTAAAATCCTATTCACTGTTTTCCAATCGGAAAGATTTCATCCGCGCATTGCCATGGGACTGCGACATAGTACGTCACCGCCGGTACCAGTGTTATTCCTCAAAATCAGTGCAAATGAAGCGAAGCTGGCTTAGGTTCCAGCCTCGTTATACCGAAGCCCTATTAGATACGAGTTGGTCCCTGAATTGGGATTCGTAAGACGTCACTTTAGCCTGGAAGCGCAATTATAGATGCTATTACAGAGGCACTGCTAGTTACTACGATAGTTGGAAGAGATTTGAGGTAGGAAAGAGAACGAGCGGATGGAGAATATAGTAAAGCGAAGCGCAGTTTCTAGATGTCTTCGACGTTGCCATTCGATCTTGCTTCGTGGAAGATGATAGAAGAAGGTAGAGATGACAGAGAAGAGATCACGGGACTTTCTCCTTCCACATCTCTCACGGACACCGCTTCGTGTAAATTAACTCGCTTACTTTTGCACACGATTGGACATCTTTATACTTCTACCCGATATCACGTTATCTCGTTGATTAGTCACTTTCATCTTTTCATCCTCAATGATATCTCTCGAACAAATACTCGTTTGTTCGTTTCGATTAAATTGAAATTTTCATCGACTTCACACGAGACATTCGTCTACCTTCTGAAAGCATTCCGAGATTATCGCTTTATCAAATAGCGATTACGAGCGTTACTCACGTATGCGAGTACGGCAAGGTGGTACTACGCTTTCCAATCTTGGATATGGCTTTTGGGTTGATACAAGCTTTCGCTTGCCGGCACCCTCATCCTTCGTCGTACAATACCATCGTTGTCGTCTTCGTCATCCAAGTCGTCCTTGCCACCACTACGTGCGTCGAGTGTCGGCATTCGATTGTCGACAGGTAGGCGCGCGCTCGATAAAGGTTCGTAGACGTTACCCCTGTTTGACTCTCAACGACATCGCCATCGCTACCGTTTTCTACGAGTTTCCATTGAAATCTCCACCGGGTAAGAATAACGGTTGGTGGTTGTGCAAAAAAAAAAAGAAAAGAAAAGAAAAAATTGATAGGCGAAACGCCTAGATAGAAAACGACTTTAGCAATGCTCTGCGACTTATTCGTCCTGCTGCTACCACCGTGCGTACCAGCAAACGTCCAACTTATATTCGCGTCGAGATTTTTCAAAAAGAAACGTTTCTATTCGATCGACCAGCCCCTCGGCCTTCTTTCTTTTTTTCCAGTTCGTGCCTGGACGTGAATTTCAAAGTATTTTCAGAGACGCCTACAATAATGTTTCGAAATTGTTGAAGCAAAGTAATCTTCGGAATCCGATAGATCCTGATCGTTCGATACGTTACTCAAGTTCGTACATTTAAAAACGTATCGAGAACTTTTCCTACCTCGTAACTCCTTCCATTGGATGATGAAAATTCATGCTGTCGAGTCCAAGTTCGAAATCATATATTTCTTTAGAAAAGAGAATCTTTATATACCGAGAAAGGAAAGAGAGATAGAAATCTTCCTCGAGGTCGCTCCATACGTCTTCTTCTTCTTCTTCTTCTTCTTCTTCTTCTTCTTCTTCTTCTTCTTCTTCTTCTTGACCACTTCATCCGACGAAAAAGCAACGTCCTTTCAGCTGCTTCTTTCAAAGCCGGTAAGAGACCGGCTTGAATATCACTTCAACATTAAATCCGCTAGGATCGCGAGATGAAAACGAAATAACGCTCCCGACTTAATCTCCTGTATCGTTCGTACGTTAAGACGAGAGCTCTTCAATTCTCTACCTGTGGACCCTCCCCTCCCCCCCTACCTCCAGCCATGACACGAATAATCTTCCTTAGCAGGTATCATAGTAATAAGAAAAAGAACAAAAAAAAAGAAAAAATGACAGATTTTTCTCGCAGCTTTAATCATTCCGAAGGTCCGAACTAAAAATACCTAATTAAAACTTGCCAATTATCCGATGGGAGAAATCCAAAGTCTTTCAATTTACTTTCCAGCGTTACGAGTTCTCTCATTCTCTTTCTCTCTATTAGCGTTAATTACATTAACTTGCAGGTACCGTGGTGCGTTATAAACGCGTTAACTCTGAAACGTTACTTCGCGATGGAACTTAAGTCCTTGTATCCGATAGATCGCGAAAAGTAATTAAGCCACTGGAGGGATACACGTAAGTATATAGATACGATGGTGCCCCAACACACTCGCGCGCAAAATTCAACGTAGCCGTCGTGTCGCGAAATAGCTTTGAAAGGTTCTACTAAAATCAAAGGATCGACTCCAGCGAGTGGTTGCCGTGGAACGAGAGAGGAAACATGATACTTCAGAAATTCAGAAGATCGTATCTTAGAAAGAGAAAGAGGGCAGCTACCAGCTACGTAGCGAGAGCGAACTAATCAAGAATTTCTCGCTTCGAGACTCGGTCTTGGTCTTTTTTCGGAGTAATCGAGAGAAGGGAAAAGGAGAGGATGACGTAAGCGTTGGGTGCGTGGATTCTGAAAGAAGAGGATGAAGAGGAGACGAATAGATACTCATCTCTTTCTCTCTATACCTTTTACGCCCCACGAAGATCCCGGAAAAGTTACTTTAACGAAGAACCCAGGATAATACATCGTAAGCCGTTCCAAATCGAAGAAGAGTTAACTTCTTAAAAAGAATGGTTATCAGGGATATTAACGATAAGAAATATAAGACGCTGTCGAATAACGGAGAAGGAAATGAAACGAAGCAAGAAGGCGATCGATTAGAGACCAATTGAAACGCGACGATGAACGTTTCCGGCTTAACGTGACATAACGAGGAAAGAACGAGAAGGGGAATGAAAAATTGGAGAGAAAGGTAAGCGCGAGACAAAGGCGTCCTTTCTCGTCTAACAACCAAGTAGTAGTAGTAGTAGTAGTAGTGGTAGTAGTGGTAGTAGAAGTAGCGGTACTACCAGTGGTAGTCTCGTCCTTTCGTTCTTCCACCTCGCAAAACGAAGATCCGAGGGGAGAGGTAGTTGCTAGCTGACGACAAGGTTCTCGCTAATTAACTCGAATCTCCTTCGTGAACTTATAACGACCAAGAGAAGAGCAGAGCAGTAAGAGACGGAGAGAGAGAGAGAGAGAGAGAGAATATCAATACCGTATTCAGGATGTACTGAGTAGCGATGGACGCGGTTCTGCATGAGAGACCAAATCGACGCGATTCTACCGTTGTTAAGACGATTCGATATTTATTGTCACGGACTAATTAAAGACTCCGGCTAACGTAGCGGGCGTACGTTCGACGATAAAGAGAATTGCGCGTCTACATTGGCTCCATAGTTAATTTAATACCGTTGATTTTTCTTAAGCGGATTCATAATAATAAAAGATTCCAGACTTGAATGAACGAGTCCTCTTGATCTCGTCCATTATGTCATTTTCATTTCAATATATTTGATTCTACGAGCTCGAAACAAATCTGATTCTTCACAATAAATTCTCATAATGATAATGATAATGATAATTAATGAATTACAACTTTTATTCTTCCTACTTCTTCACCGATCTCAATAAGTACCGACCTTGTTCTATATTTTTGAGGAAAGTATTGGAGGAATAGAAAAACAGTACTTTACGTCTCACAGTTCCTTCCATGCTTTTTAAGCTGATTCACTATAGGATAAATCAGAGTGTCTCGTTACACAGAGCAAAACGTCAGCGTTCCGACGATCATTGAACGTCGTTCTAAGGAGGGTCTTCCGCTCGTTAGTGTCAAATCGTACATAAGAGTATATGTATATATATATATATATATATATATATATATATATATATATATATATATCTACTGTATATATCGAATATCGATTGAGAACCCGCGAACCCTTCTAGAGCACTTTGGTTCATTGTCCAAGAAAACTCTCTCTTTCTCTCAGATGTTCTCTTTTATTGCATTCTATAATGTGATAGATGCTGTCGTCGAACGGCACGGCACTCGTCCCTAATGACATCAATCTCTTGTTCTACTTGAAATACAATAGAAAAAAGAATACATTTTTTAATGCTCTTGCTTTCGAGATACTATATCCTTGATTCTGTGACTGACGCATTCATAGAATTCATATGTCACAATGAGGACGGATTTTTTTTCTTTTTTTTTTTTTTATCAATATTCGGTTCAGAGATAAAAGATCCCGATGATACAGGGATCGCGCGAATGGAAAATCAAAGTGGTGACCGTTTTTCGAAAAGAGAAACCAAATTAACGCACGGGTCGAGCATTTCGAACGAGCGCGCATTGAATGGCAGCAGCCGTCGATGAATAGTCGAAAACTCGGTGACCATATCTCTTCCTCGCTTGTCACGCCATAAAGTACGGGAGCTCGCATATATAGTCGTGGATGATCGCGAAAAAGAAAAAAGGAACAAATTGTCGCATCTATAATGAAAATATTGTGCTTGCCGTATTATATCCTCCGCTATAGGCAAAATACGACAACAAAGAGAAACTTTCGGTCTCTTTTTCTCTCTTCTCTGACTCACTCGGTAAATTCGAATTTGCCGTGCGAGGTGTTCGGTTTGCTCGCTCGCTTGTAAAAGTACTTCTCTGCGTATTTACAGAGTTGACAAGGTTGTGTCGCTTTACCGTAGAAAGTAGAGGAAAAAAATACTGAAACGAAAAGGGAGATAGATACCGAGGATGAAAGGAGCAAAAGCTTACTTTGGTTGGAGAAACAAACGGGTTGGATTGAGAGATAGAAAGATAAACGGAATATAAACGGGTAGATAGATACGATAGAAGATCGAAAGAGGAGGGAGGCGGACGGGAGATAGTGGAAAAGTGCATAGTTCTGAGACGAATAGAAGGCCGCCCGCAGTCGAAAGAGAGTGGAAAAGGATACGGTGTAGTTCCTTGGATGAGGACGAATGAACGAAGCCCGATGTTGCTATCCGAAGCCCAATGCGTCCGTCGGTCCGGTAATTCTACTCGCTCGAGTACCTACCCCACCCGCCCCCATATATAGATAGGTATATGTATACACATGTACAGACACATATGTATACGGCGATGTACGAAACGGTCGGTGAAAGTGGATGCTGCTGCTGCTGCTGCTTTGATAGCCGCGGGGGAAGTAGATTGGTAGGACTGATGCGCCAGATCGAGTTCATTGGCTCCACTCTAGATCAGGAGGGTTTACGCTTCGGCATAAAAAAGGGAGCGGAACGCTTTGGGATTGCTTGAACGCGCGCACCGGATTGTTGTTTGTGGGAGAGAGGCTGCTTCTCTCTATGCGCGTTGCCTTAGGCTACGATTTCACGGTAATCATCGACCTATTGATTTGAGAATGGCAAATCGTGCACGGCTCTTTCTCCCTCCTCTTCTCGATTCCAACTTGTTCGAGATCCACAACTTTCTACTCTTTCGTCGTTTTGTCGTCGTTTTTCAGATACTTTACATAGGAGTCTACTTTTGAAATTGATTCGAATATTTCTACGAAGCTACGAAGAAAAATGAATTTCATTAAACAAGCATTGATGTTATATATATATATATATATATATATATATATATATATATATATATAGATGTGTGTATTTAATGTATGTATATTAATTAGTCGGTAAAGAGGGGGACTTAATAAAGAATAGAAGGGGGCGTAGTAACACGCTCGATAAAAGCGTCAGGTCCGTGCAATTAAATAAATTTAATTGTTGTGTTCCTGTCAAGCGGCGGACGCGTCGCGCGGATGCTAGTACAACCTATTTCCGAGTCCTTTTATTTTTCCTTTCGGTGCATGACTTTTTATCTCACTTTGACCGTAGAACAATGCACCCTCTCTCTTTTGCTTTCCGCGCTTATGCAAACGAGGGCACCACCGACACACAGATGTAAGGCAATTTTTGTACGAAATGTCCGAGGATGTCGCGTGCGAGAAAGCGAAAGAGACATAATTATAGGAGCTTTTTTTGCAACGAGCGAGAAGCAAGGGAGTAAAGAAGAGCGTTAAAAGGAGAGAATATGAGGGAGGGAGGGAGGGAGGGAGAGATAGAGATAGAGAAAAAGAGAGTAGCTAGTGGCACCGATTGTGTGTATCGCACGGCTCGCCGCCCACAGCGATATCATCGCTGAATAAACATGACATTATTAAGCGGACCGCTGCCCGGCAAACACTCACGAATTAACATACAAATTGAGCGGCGAGAGCGTTCAGTCCGAGACGGCGAAAGGAGAATCGTCGTCCCTCGGCTATCGCGCGCGGCACTCACCCCATCTCGTTGCACTATGCCACGTGTATGTACTCGTTCGTGTGTATGTGAACTGCCTGCGACAACATCTCGATTAAGACATCTCATGTTTACCGCCACGACGAAAATTCTTGGCGAGGTGTTCAAAGAACGTCAAGTATGTACTTTCCTTTTGACGATTCGCGTTATTCCTTCATTCGCACATTCGCTACACACTTTTATCGATTTTTTTTTTTTTTTTTTTTAATTTCCTGAGTTACAAGAGTAAAGATGCTCCCCCCCTCCGTCTGATACTATACATAAATGATTAATTCATGCGGTATTGGAACAAATTCCTGTTTGAAATTGGAAGACACATCCGTCTCTCTCTCTCTCTCTCTCTCTCTTTCAGCAAAGTCCTTCAACCATCCGCGAGGAAAATTATTTTGACATTAAATCGAATTACTCGTATCGCGTATAACGCGAAATGGAATATTCACATCGCGATACCTTCGCCTCGTACGTGACACGGGCTCGCGTGGACCACCGGGATTGGTCGTTCTGGGAGCTCAACATGATCTCGCTTCCGTGAAATGACGTTCGAATCTGGAATATCACGGACGCTTATTTAATTTGGTTCTTGACGATAGGACTGGCTCGTTTCACGCATGGGAATTAAAAAAATAATCTTTTCGGGTACTATCATTCGATTTTCTCTCTCTTTCCTGCTTTTATTAACAATTCCCACGTGTTTCATGAAAAATGGAAAGCACCTTATTCTTACTACAATCGTAGATAAGATCTTAAAAGTTGAAGGTATCCCAGCATGATTTCCGTTCTAATATTTTCGCATTGGCTTCCAGCACAGAAATGACAAGATCGCGTATAGCAGGACCTTTCGTCGAATCTTTTCTCGAAGCGAACAGCGTCCCTCCATCGCGGTGGTGGCAGCGCCGCCCGCCCCTTCATTGCGCTGCATACAAATGATGAATTACGAATATCGATCCAACGTGATAGAACGAAAGAGAAAGAGAGAGAGAGAGAGAGAGAAATAGAGGCAACGTGGCCCGTTAGAACCATGAGAGATAATACAACGGTGTACGACAAAAAGGAAAAGTGAGAGAGGATGAGTTGAAAAGAAAAGAAGAGAGAGAGAGAGAGAGAGAGAGAGAGGTGCGCGCGAAAGGGAACGGGAATATTCGCATCACGCCGTGTGCAAAAAGCGAATTTACGAATGAGATGTTCCTTCCCAACGCGGTTCGCTCCGGTGAGCTCGCTCGGTCCCAGCCTTGATTTCGACCAAGTTTAATTGAGTGTTGCACTCTTCCGTTGGGAGAACAATCGAGAGGCTCGATCTTCTCTTCCAACTTTTCGTACAACTTCACAATCCCGGATGGTACAACCTTTTCCTACGTTTTCCTGTGTCTCTGACGTACTCGAGAGAAAAGTCATTCCGAAGTCGGTGTTTTACTAGATATCTTTTTTCTTTCTCTTTCTTTATCTTTTCCGTCTCTCCTCTCATCATCCTAACTCGATAGCTATGCGGCGAATTATATTTCTCTTCTTTTATTTAAAAGAAAAAAAAAAAAAAAAAAGAAAGAAAGAAACTCGGAATTATTTATGCGTCGGTATACGCACGCTTGACTATCCAGTACCCGCGCGCACGGCTTCCTCGTCGTAATTCCGAATTGAACGTTTCGGCGAAACGACAGAACGATGGTTGGCGACGAAGCGCGGCTCCGGTGTTCGTCCCCTTTTTCCTTGTTACATATACATTGAGGTATGTTCGATCCATTAGACCTGTCTCGTCGTAAACTCCTCAGCGATCCTAATTAATCAGAACGTAACCATTAAAACTCAAACTCTATAGCGAATAGGGAAAGATAGGAGAAACCATTCTTTTTTTGTCGAAATAATTTTCCTCGTACGTCTTGCGTTCTCGAATACCGAGTCTTTGGTCTCGTATAGAAGAAAAATGCCGGAACATTTTTCCACGGTGCTGGACCTCGTTTTTTTTCTTTTTTTTTTTTTTTTGTCGCGAAAGATTTGAAAATTGGAAAGGGAAGGGAGGAGAGGACGAGGGAGGAGGGTAGGTAACGTGATGCGCAACTACAGAGATGGAGTGGAAGTAGCCACCATCAGCGCGATAATGCGTGGCGGTGAATCCGGGAATCAGCGGACCATGGAAAATGTATGAAGTTTCCGGCGTCGAGCCACGGCTGGCTGATTTCGCCGGCTCGGAGGCAGGAATTTTAACACTTCGTTCCGTGACAGCTGGGATATTACATAAGGGATTATGTCGATTTCTCTCAAATCGTTATGGTACTGAGTATTCATGACTCTTTCGCACGGCTGATTCTCATTCCGGGATATTTATTCCTTCGCCCGTTCCATTACATTAGTTTTAACAATGTTTCGTCGTCTATGAATTTTATCCGATTTTGTAATAACACTTGCCTGAAGAAGATGAAATAATTCAAGCGCAATTTGCCCTTCAACGATTCATACGTACTTTCGTTTGAATAAATATTTGGAATAAGGCATCGATAATTTCAAAGCGATTTTTCAAAAACTCTATAGTCATTTTTCTCTCGACGAAGCTCACTTAGACGTTCGTAAGCTTTGCGAGGACGACAAGAAATTTCAATTTTTATTTTCAAGTCGACGAAGGGAAGTGTTTTCGTTTCAAGAGCTCTCTCTCTCTCTCTCCATTCTGTCACAAAAAAGCTTTAATGATGATATAACCGTTGCCGTGAGCTTGCACAGCTTCTCTGATTTTGTTCAACCATCGGCGAGAGAGTAGTCATAGTGCGAAAGAAAATCAGAAGAAAAAGCCTGGAGAAGTTTAGAAGCGTTGGCATGAAAATGAAATTCGATCCGAGGATCGTTATCGTCTTATCATCCAGTTCGATATCTTTCTCTTTACGTCGTTGGCATATCAGAGGCGCTAAGCACGTCGTTTAAGAGACACAATCAGAATTTTTAATGGTAGCGCGGATTTCTGTTAGGTGCACCTGAACGAGGTTTCGAGCGATGCAAAAATAAAAAGACGTATAGATATACATATATTATGTACATGCATGGAGAAAATGAGAGAATATTGAGAATCCATAGAAATGATTAGCGATAACGAAAAAAAAAAAAAAAAAAAAAGAAAAGAAAAAGTATATTATAAAAATCGTAGAAAAATTGCACGGACTCTGGCCGATAATATCTCCACTTCGTATTGTAATCCGAGCATTAGATTCCTAAGCTGTATTCATTGGCAAAATCGATTTTCCATAAATGGGTACATCTATTTAAGTGAAGCTTCCTGCTCTGACTGCCTGGTCGACGACGATACGACATCGCTGAGGGAAGGATGGTAAGAGAAAGAGATCGAGAAAGAGAAAGATAAAGAGGACGAGACAGAGGAAGAGCAAGGGTGGAAGACGCGTTAGCTTCCATCAGGATTTGAAAGGATTCGAATTCCAGGATAGAACCTGAGAATTCTCTGACGTCATACGGCAGCCCAACGTCGAAGCTCACCAGCGAGGACGGCTTCTTGGAATGCAAAGTGCGCCTATGGGCCTTGAAAAGCGGGATTCCTGTGTAGGGTGCGGAAGGTGACGGGCAGGAATAGTCGTCGACTCGTTAAGGACGACGTTAGAGAACGCTACGCGGCATGCAAATCAGCCTAGTGGAAGGCTGACGCAGTGCTGCGTCGAAATCGAAGCTTTATCGTGAGTGACGACAGAAATTTCACTGTTTCGATCGAATATTTTTCTTAAATATTAAATGCTAGGAGAAAGTCCAACCCTACGGGAGGGTACTAGAACCGTACAATGAATCCTCTTTTATTCTGGAACCATTTTCTCCATCGGAAAGCTATTGCTTATAAAATTTTACGTAAAGTATTAGAGAACTTTGATGCACTACATATCGAAAGACAGTACCATTAAATCAAAATCAAAATAATATAGTATGGAAGAAAAATTTAAGATTATATCCCAGTATTATTTTACATCTTATAGTTCATAACCCAAACTGGATTTCAAACTTTTAAAACATATGAACCATTTTCATTACCGGTGTAGCATACAATGTATAGATGCTGTTTTATCGTCACGAAGAGGGATGGAGGGAGGGAGAGGAAGAGAGAGAGAGAGAGAGAGAGAGAGAGAGAGAGAGAGAGAGAGAGAGAGAGAGAGCAATGCGCTTGGAGAAATAATATTAAAAAGAAAAGTGTTGAAGTAAGAAACTTTGAAAATAACGTCCAAGACTCTTTACGAAAAACCAACATAAAACGAGTTTTGGGTAATAACATTTTGTTGAATGAGTATTCAAAGTTTGTAGTTAGATTTTCATTTGAAATGAGCAAATGTCACATACAGAAATTCTTTTCCCATTTCTTAACAACGTTCGCTTAAGTGTAAAGAAATTTGATCGTGAAAGAACTAGAGAGGCGGGGGGGGGGGGTGGAGTGAATTTGGTGAATTCTGGCGATAAACTCTAAAAGAAAATCGGGAAAAGGCGCGACAGTGGAATGGGAGAGTCAGTTCCGAGCGCCATCGTAATTCTATTTTCTCTCTACCACGGGGTTTGGCAGCATCTCAGCAAAAGTACCGTCGAATCGATCTCCTGGATGGAGGAGAAAAGGCAACGATTTGGTGACGACACTGGCTATGAGAAACCGAGAAGTCGAGTGATTAATGATCCCGATGTCGGGGTAAGTCGTCTGGCGATGCCGTCTGCTCGAGGCTTCTAAGGAGGATACCTTTTCGTTGATTCCCCAATTCCGTCACCGGCTCTACGACTTTCCAATGAGATGAGACGAAGCAAGACGAGCGGAAACTCTTCGAAGGAAGAAAAGGGCGGGTGCTTCGCTTCCCGCCGATCCGACTAGACGATCGAACGAAACGATCGAAAGAATGAGTTCGCGTACAAATTGTCTTGTGGGGACAGAACTAGAAATCAATCTACTTCTTGCCCTACGTCTATCCTTTTTCTACTTCTCAGTTTCCCCTCCTCTCTCTCTCTCTCTCTCTCTCTCTCTCTCTCACTCTCTCGCTCTCTCCATCCCTTTATCTCTTCCTCCGCCTTCTTCTCTTTTGCTCTTTCTCTTCCAACTTTACCGAACACGTCATCGGACGAGGTTACTATATGTTCGGACGAAAAAGCCCGCCGTATTTGGATTTCTCCGTGATGAATAGTCCTGATAGCTCGAACCGTACCATTTCCTCGTCTGCAAGTTGAACGAGCTACATAGTCCGTTTTACGAACTTCCCCTTCTCAGTAACGTTGAAATGTTTATTCCGAGTTTCCTTGTTTTCCTCGAAACTCCTACTATTTTTGTCTGGTCTCGCCAGCTTGTTATGTACTTAAAATTCTATCGCAACAATGGCTACATCATTTTATAATTTCAAATTGAGGCAAAATAGAATCGCGAGGAAATACAGTGACCTCAGGTAAAATGGTAATACAACTTTGTCGAGTTCAACGATAACAAGACTAACGGATGTTGCCAACCGAACGATCGAGGCGCGCAGAATATTGTTGGAAAATAATGGTTCTGCGGCATCCATCATGCACAGTATTGACTGTGCAAGAGCCGACCGCCTTTCGTCCGACTCCGTACGAGGGATTTAAATAATCTGGGAACTCTATTATTCTTCCCCTTTCTCCTTCGAACATGGCGATTTAGTTTTATCGAAGAAGCAACTATCCCGTTTAAAAATAATAACTAACCGACGAAAATATAGTCCCCTAGGGTGAGGCGCGTCGAATAAGATTTTACCGTATGATCAAATGCGGTAGGAATGATGTGCATAGTTATCCATAATTTAGAAAACACGAGCGTTCGTTCGTTCGATCTGATCGATAAAATAGGAAACAAGGAAATGAAATAAAAGATGACCGGATAGAGGAAAGAGCCCATGGACGCCCCGTGGTTAATGTTACGAAAAATTTGTTCAACGCTTTTCACTCATTGAAAAATCGAGAGCGAGTATCTTATCGGTGATGTTTAACAAGGAGGATAGAGGCACGTATGCGGGTATATTGTGGATAAAGCGAAGTGTGAGGGCCGACGAGATACTCGGTTACTATTATGATGCAGCAACCGTAGCTAGCACCGAAAGGGTCTGCTCCCGCTTTCAACCTACCCATGCTTTTCCTTTTACCACCTAGAACCTAGATTCTGGATACAATTTAGCGAGCCCATTATAGAGATTGTGGTCGAGATCTCGCAACTTGGCTCCCATCGTTAACTTTTCCATCCCTCCTGCTAAACTTCTCCATACTTCTTCTATCATCCCTCTTACTCTTTCTCTCATTTTATCATCTCCTTTCTTTCGTACTTTTGGTGTCCTTCATCACTTTTCGAGCAAAGCATATTTTACGGTCAGACCCAACTGGATGGTAATGCCGTAATAAAAACGCACAGAGAGAGAGAAGGAAGGAAATCGGCGTTATTAGCGCCGGTAAAACTTGCAAACGAGTCCCTTGCGTAAATTATGATGTAAATCTAGACTCTCTTCTCGTATAAGGTCATCCAGGCGGATTTATTTTTGAAGCAAATACCAGAGGCAGTTTTGAACGAGAGCTTTTGAAACGAGGAAATTCTACGACAGCCGTTATGGCCGGATTGACAGCGATTTGACAGTTCTTACCTAAGTAATTTCCTATTCCGTGTAACCGATTCTTGCAACGCCGCCGGAGTGGTACATACGTTTTTATGGAGCACATTCATTCTCGGTTCGGAAAAGGTTCTCGGATGCTCGACTCACCTTTCGGGATAACGGCTACGGGCTTGCACTCGCTCAAGCGTGATATCGCCAAGGGAAAACGAAATAATAAGCCACCTAATGGCGTCTGGAATTACAGACATTTAGTCGGCGATTGGATGCAGTGTTGTTGTGGCAGTTTCGTGCTTTCCGCGACAGTGGGATCCAATCTGGAAAATTTTCGACCGAGAGCTTGGACCGCTTCTGAGAGAATTGGAATCGTTTTTGGGAGATGGTTGGAGACCGTGACTGTAGAAAAGATTCCTTCTTAATCGATATTTCCTTTTCTCCCTTCGTGCCACTTTTCTAGTAAATGGATATAGTCCTTCCGAATCTTTTCGAACATAAACGAAACTACTGCTCACGATTGGAAGTCAATAACGAGTTGAGAACAGTGATTACAGCTATCCCTATTACCGTCCTAAACGAAATCGTCTCTCTCTCTCTCTCTCTCTCTCTCTCTCTCTCTCTCTATTTCTCCCATTTTCTGTTACGTTAAAAGATCATTCCCATTTCTCTCTTTTCTTTTTTTTTAATTTTAGTAACGCGACTATCCCGCTCTTTCTCATTCACCATGCGAAACAAGAGAAAAGATCACGTAGACGGGGCTTCTTTGACCAATCGCGAAATAGTTATTCGCGAGATGAAAGATATGAAAGAAGATTTTCCGGATGCTGTGTCAGTGGAACGATATTCATCGAGAAAAGTACACAGTGATTCTAAAGCGAAATTCATAAAAAAAAGAGTAAGTAGGAAGAAAAAAGTAGAGATTTTAGATTTTTCCTCGAAAAATGTAGGAGCACTCCGCACCTGTTCCTTGATTAGGAACGAAGAATGGATGCCGCGTCTGTACCCACGGGATTAAATATCATAATTAATGTCGCCTCTGGAACGACGGCTTGTGTGTGGGAGAATTGTCACCTTGGAGACACCCACCATCGCTACCACCACTACATCAACACCTCCGACCTCTGCACCTTTGGTTACCTCCACCTTTTCTCACGGCCCGACGCCTTGCTCGTTACGGGAATCGAATACGAACAAGAAGGGTAAGGGAGGGAGAAAAGCTGGGGGGAGGAAGATGGAGAACGAAACAGAGTGTCTTCCATTGTGTACACGAACAAGAAGCCTCTATTATTAACCTCGATAACGATTCTCTTCTTCCGACGCTATTGCCTCTCTCTCTCTCTCTCTCTCTCTCTCTCTCTCTCTCTCTCTCTCTCTCCTATTCGATTCTTTCCAGAAAACGCCATAGTCCGTCTTTTAAACTTCTCCGAAAAACAATTGCTTGCATTGAGGGAAACGTTGAGTTTCAGAGGAGGAAACAATTACTTACTAAAACAAAAGTGCGCCCATCGGTCTTCATTAATAATTTTCCGACCACCTAAATATCTGATTCAGAAAATTATAAGTTTCGAAAATCATGTACCTTTGAAAACAATATCGGTAACTATCGCGTTAAACGAATACAACTGTGCGCTATAAAAATCTTAAGCATAATAATCCCAGCCACGAAGAGAAACGTATCCGGATAATCCAAGATACTCGAGTTACGAAGAAACTCGCTCCGATGTGATATCGATCGCGGGAGCAGAAATGGGCCGCGAGCTCTAGATGCGCCTCAATATTCGGCTAGAAATGTAAACGAAACTTGCATCCTTTGATTTCTATTAGGTTGGTAGTAGGCAAACGCGAACATTATCGAACCGCTACGTAAACTGTTTGGCTCTGAACGTCCCTCTGACGGGGTTGATCGGTACACATTAATTAGGCTTAGGTTCGCGAGCTAGGTTTAATTACTTTCGCCAGATCAGAGCCAAACTGAAATACAGCGCAGAGAAGGAAGGACATAAAGAGAGGGAGAGAGGAGTAGACGCGCACGCATATATATATATATATATATATATATATATATATATATATGTACGTGGGGAAGGGGAAACGAACCCGAGCAGGGATATGAATCGCATGAGCGGCTGAGCCATTGTAAACACGCATGTAACAGGGACTCATCCCGGCTGACCCAGCCCTCCTGCTTCTTGGATGAACGATCAGGCGAGAGCGTTCAGGTGGCGCAGGTACAGTTACGGCAACCAGTCGGAAACGATACTACTGGTGTTGAGCATCGATACCATCGAGTCTCTATGTAGTCAAGTTATTTTTTCGGTTCCCTTTGCTCCCTATTCGACGGCGATTACTTTAGCCTTTGCGTACGAAAGCGAAATCGCTCGTCGTAATCGACATCGCATTAATACGGCCAAACCATGATCGTAATTTAGCACGCGCGCACGCGCTGATTAATCTGACAAACGAGAAAGGAGAGAACACAGAGGATAAAGGGTGGTCGCAAAGAGAGAAAATAGCGGCCGGGGCTTAGATCAAGCGAATATCCCGTGGTCTGCCGGCAAATTAAAACTTGCCAATCAAACGCGACATCTCCGTGCGACCCCTAGAAACTTTGCGCTAACTTTAATTAAAATCGCAGAGAATGATAAAGAATCGGTAAAAGCGCGAACGTCGATGAAAGAGCTGAGAGATTATACTTCGGTTAAGGAGCCGCTCGTCGGGCTTAAGCTTGATCCAATTACTCTAGCTATTTTCGTATCCATCGAATTATACGAGAAAAATTGGTCTATTATCATTTCATTCTCCCTCAGTCTCTTATCGGATTCGTAATATCAGTGATAAAAAAAAAAAAAGACACTTGAAATATTGCAACAAAATTGTACGAGTAAGAAATATGACACTTATTTAACGTGGTCGTTGAAATTGTAAGATGAGGGAGAGAGAGAGAGAGAGAGAGAGAGAGAGAGAGAGAGAGAGAGAGAAAGAGAGAGAGAAGTAAAGTAAATTTCGCAGCTACATAAAGGATAACACGATTACGGAAATGAGATCGCCTTAATGAAATATAAAGATACCGCGGTAGTATGGTATAACATGGTAGGAAGCAATATCCGTCGAACGACTTCGAAATACGATACACGCGAAGCGGAAAAACCGATCGTTCGTTGCGTTCAGCCAGGCTATGGAAATCCCATGCAAATGACAGAGCTTTCCGAAGTATCGGATGAAGGTAGCGCGCATTTTATCGGAACATTTCGAGGCCAGTTAAGGGCCGAGGCATGCGGGAGGAAAGAGAATGGTACGGTACACGCCGCGCTTCGGTACGTGGTGTTGCTTTTATGGTTGAACGTAAACCATGCGGGGCGCACTGGTTCGTGTTAAGAGAATAAAGAAGCGCCGGGTGCGGTTCGAAGCTGTCGCTCTTCGCCACACTCCAACCCACTTTGTGTCCGTATATGCGTGAGTTTAGGGTGCAGGTAATGCCGGTCATAAAGTGGTCTTGCTAAGAAAAAGAAAGAGAGAACGAGATAGATGGTAAAAAGGGCGAGAGAGAAAAAGTGCGGGACAAACAGGAGCAGGTAACGAGGCGAAGGAGACGTCCGCCGTCATAATTCACAAAAGTTATGCGCGCTAGGGGGATTTGCGAATGACGGAACGTTGTCGTACGGCTTTCGTCCGAATTCTCATCTTTCCAGACATAAAAGACGTATAAGACGAGCGTGTAAGCGTTTTCTTACCGTCCTACCCAACGACTTTACAAGTTTCAAAGTGCTAAGCGCGCGTTACATTGCCCATGAAGTAAGTAGAGTACAGGCGTCTACATAGCTTTAAATTGCAGTAGTGTATACGCTTGGACCTTCCGCCTCAACTTTCAATAACATGGTAATATTTGTTGAGCGCGCGCGCGCTCGCACACACAAAGGTTTGTAATAACGTTAATAATAGTTTTGGAAAATCGTTGCAATTTATCTTCATGAACGAATAAAATTAATGGAGGTCCCCAGCCTCTCTTCCTCCTCCTTCTCCTTCTCCCCCTCCCCCATCACTTTTCCACACTATGATATCTCATAGTCTAATATGCATGCGCGTTGCCGATGAAAGAGGCGAAATTGCAGTAATTACAACGGACGATTAATCACTCACGTATCTATGTATATTTGACTAGAGAGAGAGAGAGAGAGAGAGAGAGAGAGAGAGAGAGAGAGAGAGAGAGAGAGAGAGAGAGCATCGAGGCACGCATAGAAATCGGATTATCAAAAACTAGCCGTGTAAACTTTCCATCTTTCGAAGGATCAAGAACAATACCCGGTTTTCTTTGTAATTCTCTACCGAATACGCGATGTGCGTTTGACCATCCGATCGGACAATGTGATCGGACAATGTGTATGCTCATCGTTATACCATCGTATTTTCTTCTAAATCTGATTTATGATCCTGCGACCGGCTCTATATTTTGATGCACCGGAACGAGATAAACAAGAGATAAGAACGCGCGAGCTCGAGAATCGATAAACATCACTCCCCAACCGATGTCTGCATGGATGCAATTATTTCCACCTAAGTCGAAAGACGTCAAAGTTTAGCGCAATCATTCCCGAAGAAAGGACGTTCCCTCCTTGGAAATTGTTGGAAGCGAACAGCTTTCCTTCGAAACTTTCAAAGCGTTTCACGAGATGGTTCGGGTCTCTTCTTGCTTCCACCACCTCCTCCATCCTTCGGTTGCTCCATCTCCACCTTCTTCTCTTCTCCCTCTGCCTTATTCCGCGCGACACGTCTTCGCAGAGAGCGTAACTAAATAGAAACTGATGCCAGGAGCCGGCAAAGACCCTTATTGTCGCCCAGGAACGCGTGAGAAGAAGTTTTCTCGTCTTCGTGTTCTCTCGCTCGAATAAGACGATTCTTCATGTCATTCTCGTTCCTGTAGGGACGAGCTCGCCTAGAGAAAGGTATGAAGAAGAAGAAGAAGAAGAAGAAGAAGAGGAGAAGGAAGAAGCGAAGAACGAAAAGTGAGCATCGAGCATCCGCCGAATACTAAAATCCCGTCTGCCTCAACGACTATCCCCCCCACACTCTTCGCTGATCTATCAAAGAAAACTGGGTACAGCCCCTCGCGTAAATACTTGTCGAAATGAATAGAGTAGAAGAGCTTCGTAGATGGTTCGAAACTATTTTTGTCGAGTACGAAAATTAACAGGCAAAGGATATGTACCAATGAGATATAATTGTAACATTTAAATAAACTGGCACGTATCTTACCGATCATCAAGTCATGCTCTTCGAGTTTGACCATTAAATTTAATAAGACATATTTTCCGAAAATACTTTCACAGAAACCTCACAAAATAATCGTAAAACTCTCTTACTATAGGACCTGCCATACGATGAAAGTCGTCTTACTTTAAAAAGACACATGGTTCCTTTAGCAAACCATCTCCTTCTTACACCGAAAAAGAAATTTTTTTTCTCGCAGTCTCACCCCCTCATAGCCTCGAGCTCTCAACGACGCAACGAAGGACGAGGCGGAGAAGAAGAAGAAGAAGAAGAAGAAGAAGAAGAAGAAGAAGAAGACGACGAAGAAAGAGGTTGGGGCTTGGGAACCCGGAGGCGTCGATCGCATACCAATGTCCGCGAGAATTTATTGTACGTTCCTGGAACGAAGAAGGGCCTCCAGCGAAAGTATGAAGGGAAAGAAAACCTGCACGCAGACCGTCGATGAAGAATGAGCGATCCCCTATACGTACACGATCTTGTGCTCGGGCACGCTCTCGACAAAATATACCGATGGCAATTCGGCCACCTTTGCGCCCAGAGCTCGACCTTTAAAATGATATGATCTTTTCATTCGAATAGTTTTCACTTTGTTATGATCTCGAGTAAAATCAAGCAAATTTGATAATACTCTTTTTGTTCGATCACATCTCGATCGCGCGCGCGCGTCTATTATGATGAATTTCTCGATTTTTCATAAAAAAATCTCTTAGAAAAGTTACAAAGTTAGATGATTTTTCTTTCTAATAGAAGTGGCAAACTTTCTTTCTCTCTCATATCGACGAGCTAAACTGTTCGGAGGTAGCTCGACAGTTTCTAATTACACGTCGCGCCATCGGAGATACCATCTAGGAGGGATAATTATATAATACAGCATATTCCATCATGCGTGCATCGGGTGAGCCGAGTGTGTTTGAGGTGGTGAGGCATGCTGATGACAGACGGGGTGTGCGGGTCCGATAGTACGTGATAGCATCCCTTGTATCGCACCGGACGATGGCCTGCCGCTCATGGTCCTCCCTCTCTCTCTCTCTCTCTCTTCGTACTCTGCCTTCGTCTACTCCCTTTAGGAACCATCGTCGCAGTACCCTCCACCCCATCTATCATGTCGACAGCTTCGTTATGACCTCATACTGACTGCACGACCACCACCTCCTGGACCCTTTGCACATCACACGTTTCTGCCTTTTCTCCCATCATGCGTCCCGCCCTATAAATTCATCTTCAACAATGTCGTCTACTTATACGAACGGACCAATTACCCAATATCGAAATGAAACATTAAAAAAAAAATCAAACGGATGAAAATAAAGATGGAAGAATAAAAACGTTGTGCATCATGGGAAGGGACGCGCGCAACGATGAAGCCTCTCGATAGGATAGTAAGGATAAACGGAGCAAAAAATGCAGGGGCTGGGGGTTGGCGGGTTGCTGAGATGAAGAGGGAAAGAGTTGGCATTTTCTTTAGCGAGCCTCTGATAGTTGAGAATCTTAAGTATTATTCTGTTCAATTCCCGTCAAATCCCAAGTCGCTCTATCGTCCCCCTTTCTCTCCCTCTTTACGCAATTTCCCGGACTATCAAATTAACAAAGCGAAATATCAAATTAAATTACGCGTTGTGCGTGGATCGTGCGTTTCGTTTTCCCCGATGCCATCAGGTGCGTCGAGCGTAAAATATTTGGCAGGTATTCTTCCCTCCGTTTCTCTGGAAACTCCCCACGCACAGTTTGATAGAACGCGCGCGCAAGCGCACTCGAGAGTGGTACTCTCTGTCTCGCATTAATTACAACGAAAACAAGTATTAGTCTCGAGTGTGGTTCGACGTTTAAATAAAATTCCAGGAATTCCTTCCGGTTCGATTCCTATTGGAGTACAACCGACTATTATTATTACGTCGCATTAATGTTCTCTCGGTTGTTTAAAAAGGTGGTATATAGGTGGAGAACTCGAGTGTGCTCACGCATAACCGACTTCATTTCTTACGAGATGATATACGTATATACGTTGTGGCGAGCGAAAAAGCAGTTTTCTAGTAGGCATGAAATTTTTCCAGGATTTTTCTGATAGGTGATTCTACGATAAAGCATCCAATTCTTCCCTGCTTTCTTTCCCTTTTTCTCTTCGCTCTCGCTCGTCCGCCATCAGTCTACCATCTTATTCTCTCCTTCCTATCCTCCTCATTCTACTTCCAGCCACTGGCAGTGCCTTCCTTTTTCGGCGCAAACATAATGAATATTGACAAACCACCCCTTCCGCTCTCTGCTCCAAGTGGCGGAGAGAGCGCGTCGTACTGGCAGGCAGAAACAAATAGGATGAGACGCGAGGGGATGTGATAGCAGGTACGCTTCCATCCCCCTTTCGTGATACCTAGCCACCATCGCCGAAGGCACAATGCACCCTTTTCATCCCTCACACCCCCTCTCACTCTCTTTCTCTTTCTCTTCTCCCTTCTTCCCTCCCTACCCCTTTCTTTATCTCCATCACTAACTCTATCCTACCTACTCTTTCCTCTACCCCCCACATGGCTTTCTCCCTTCGCTTGCTCTCGCTCGCTCGCTCGCTCGCTCGCTCGCTCGATGCAATCGAGTTGCTTCGGAAATATATTAGTTCGGATTCGCGGAGCGGTAGAAAGCGAAATGATATGGCGCCTTCCCCCTCTCTCTCTCTCTCTCTCTCGCTCTCTCGCTCTTTCACTCATCTTCCCTCTTGGCCCATCGTTCGTCCCACCGTCCCAACGGCTTGATGCGATTTTCACGTGGAGCTGCGCCGAGGAAATTACAGTGAAAGCGTGAAAATTCGCTTTCGTCGAAATTTCGAGAAGCGCCGCTATCACTCCGCTATTTTTCGTTTTCCTGCCTCTACATTTCACTTCTCACCCTTCCTCATCGATTCCCTTTGCCGCCCGCAACCCTTCTATTTCTCTCTATTTCAGACCCAATTTGTATATTCTTATACTTGAATCTGGAGGTTCAATGGAAATGTATAGTTCCAATGGATTTCCAATTTTCCCTTCTTATTTTACTCCTGACGTAATTTATCTTAAAACTACTTTAACAAGGTACCGATGTTAGGGGTGCTACCACGAACGGAATAAAAGGTAGGTACTTCCAATCATTTCCATCCAGTTACACGCTTGAATTTAAAAACTTCCCCTTGCCCTATCAACAGCTCTCGTCTATACCCGAATCTTTCATTTCGGACCTGAAAAGTTTAATTTATATCTCACATAAAATCCTACGGGAGACTCGACTTTCAGGTCTGAGATGACGTTCATTCAGACCCGAGAAAAAGATCGAGTAACGTAATAGAGATTGGATTTAACGTCGTTCGTAAGAAAAAAAAAAAAAAAAAGAAAAAAGAAAAAGAAAGGGAAAAAGAAAAAGAACAAGAAAAAGAACAAGAAAAAGAAATAGGAAAAGAAAGAGAAAAGAAAGAAGAGAGTTAGGTAAGGTTTTATTTCTCTTTTCAGGTCAATGTTGCACTTATCCTACACAAAATCACAGACCTTATACTATTTCTCTCTTACTCGTTCTTCCCATCTCTTTCGTGATATACACGTACGTATGATACATGTAGGTAGATGTATAAATAACTTCTAAGAAGTTCTCGTGCGCGCAAGCACAAGGTACATACGTACAAGCGTAGGTACACTTGTGTTGGCATAAAAAGAGACCTATGCGGCAAAGAGCTACATTTGGTCCGAGGTTCGTGCAGGTGTTGCAAAAAGTAACGCGTCCGTCAGCTCCTTCCTTTTTACCCCCGTCGGAGGTTATACTCATTACGAAACGTTACATGCGCAAACGTAAAAGAGAAGGGTAGGTAGAGAAGCTATGTATACACGCAAACCTATATACGTACCAACGAGCTCTTCTCTTTCCCTTTCTCTCTCTTTCTCCCTCTGTCTTTCTCTGAACGCGGTCGGACTCTGGCCAAACCAGTCTCCGGGAAGCGAGGTACTTTGGTCTGTGTACACACGCTGTTTCCGACCGACGGAGGGTAAAGTCCAGTCGCACCACTGCCGCGGATTCTGTTTGTTCCTCGGAAGAGCGTAGAGTTGATCTTCTGTTCTGTGTTTTACTCCGAAAATCGTTATTGTCTCTCTCTCTCTCTCTCTCTCTCTCTCTCTCTCTCTCTCTCTCTCTCTCTCTTTATCTACCTACCTATCTATCTATCTATCCATCCATCCATCCATCCATCCATCCATCCATCTTTCTTGCTCTTTTTCTATTTCTTTTCACTGTTTCAAAGAATGAAAAGAATTGTGCGTGTAGTAATAAAAGTACTAGTATGATAAATCCAAATCTTCCCTTGCGGAAGCGAAGATAGAAAAGCTGCGAGAGAAAAGGGTGCGAGATAATTTGTAGAAGAAGATGGATAGATAAACTTTCGATGAAGGCGGAAAAATGTAGGAATTCAACAACATCCATTTATTTAACCCGCGAGATTGTAGCATAATTATTGGTTCTACCGAGTATATATATATATATACATATATTCTCGTTCATCTACAAAGACGTTTCCCGTTAAACTTACAACGACTTATAGTATTTCCTTGGAAGGAGCGATTAAACAGCGAGTAAACTTCCATGGTATCGAACAAAAGGACTCTATCGATTCGCATCGAAAGCAGGAGCCGTTAAACTCTCGCGGATGTTCCACTTTTTACAGTTCATCGTCTCGACAAAAGAAAAGAGAGAGTCTTATTTCCGCCATCATCAACCTGATTCTTCTGCTCTCTTCCATTGTCTACTCTTTCAGCCCGTAAAATCCACCACCTTCTTCGCATTCCTCTTTTGGTCCATCAGTCTACCTTTAACGCTAGAAGGGTACTGCTTACGTGCTGGTTCCCCCCGACCATATTTAAGTAAGGAACCGAACAACGAGGTACGAGCCACGTAGCTTTCCTCATTACGAGCTACACGCTTTCAAGGCTTCCGGTCTCGTCTTTCCTTTAAGACGAAGGTTTTGATTGTACGACGGCAAAGGGCAAAGAAAGGGTAAGAGAGAGAGAGAGAGAGAGAGAGAGAGAGAAAGCCGAAGGCAGCCCTTGTTTCGCCCTTACCTTCTCAATTATTTTATCTCCTGCGTTCTGCCTCTGCCCCATCTCCCTTTTCTTCCTCTTCTCTTACTTTGCTACTAATTCCTTTTGCCTTGTTTTTCCAGGCGTTTCGACTTTTGGGTTACGTCTTGTCGATATTCAGAGCGGTATTTACCGCATCTGTTTCGTCCAAAATTTCTGCTCGATCGTTCTTAAATATTTGTTGAAAGATTCGATATTCGGCTCGTACGAACAAACTCGCAATATGCATAGATGTCGAACTTACGGACTCGCTCGCCCGTATTATACGCAATAAAAAGAAATCGTATTATAAATCTGTTCAGCGAGCACAATAAAATTCCATTTTGTAGATTATCGAATGTAAAAGCGAATGAGATGAAGCGAAAACTTACGTAAGACCAACGCGTAACCACGACGCGTCGGGGGTGAAAAGGAATGGAAGTGCGATCGTAGAAATTATGATGTTGCGTAAGTGACGCGCGGTTGAATCTACGACACCGAAGAGAACGTTTCTAAGGATTCACAGAGAGAAACGCAATTAAAGTTAAATGCCGCGCCTCTTTCTCTCGTCATCCACCGCCCGCTTATTCGTTCTGTCTCTTTTCGGCTGCATCTACGTCGTTCTAAAACGGAGGCAAGGTTTCTCTCTCTCTCTCTCTCTCTCTCTCTCTCTCTCTTTTACTCCCTCTGTCTGCTTGCCTTTCTCTCCTCTCTCTCTCTCTCTCTCTCTCTCTCTCTCTCTCTCTCTCTCTCTCTCTCTCTCTTTCAATTGGGGTCGGCTCAAGGGTAAGAGCGAAAGCGACTTCTCGTTCAAAGGGGCATTAATTCACGAGCTCCTCGCTAGTTGTGAGATCAAACACTTCCAACAATTAGCTCGCGAATGTTGCACGCGCATGATTGAGTCGTAGTCTCACTGTGTAGAATATTGAATCAAATGAAAACAGTTGTACGTAGTGCTTCGCAGCCCGTTTTACTTTTCGAGTACTCGACGATAACGATTGTTTGGTCATTTTTTTGTGGAGATTATTATTCGAAAAAGAATATTAAATTAGGAAAACTATAACAAAGGATAATTATGTTTTACGGAATAAAGAGGAACCGGGAACGGAACGATTTATCTTTAATGAGTACGATTAATGAGCCGAGTCGATCCTTTAACTTGGAGCAGTAAAATTTAGTGTAGCGTACGAAACGGTCGAGAATAAGGAAGAATATGAGAGGATCGTTGAAGAAGTTATCAAGAAAGTTGCGATACGGAGGGTGAAACTGGGTATCGTTAAAAGAATTCCGAGAAACTGCTATCGTTTGTGATCGCGGAACGATGTTAGAACAATCGTAGAAAACGGTTCTTTAATAGGAATTTGTCCGAGCGAAGGGAATGAAAGTCCGCAAATAAACGAATCTCCGGAGAGTTAGGAAGTAAAGCTAGGAGAGAGAGAGAGAGAGAGAGAGAGAGAGAGAGAGAGGAGGAGGAGGAAAGGACGACTAGAAAAATTGAGAAAGGGCCAGGTAGTCTATCGTTGTCTCGTCGCTCCCTCCAACGTACGGATAGAAAAATCTTGACGTTTGATTCAAATTTAATGCGTGTAGTCGGATTCGATCTTCCTTCTTCGTTTCGAATTCTTCCTTTTCGAGTCCTCCTTCTCGTGGATCGGTATAATTAATCCGGTTCTGAAAACTCCCTGCCCTGCAGGGAGGAAGAAAATTTCCAAGGGGTTACTACCCAATAAAAATTCCAACTATTCGCTCCTTTCTCCATCCATCTATCTATCCCATACGTACACTCTTTCTTCCTGTTATTCTTCTCTCCTCCTTCCTTTTATTCCCTTCACAGTTCTCTCCCTTCTGATCTTTCCTCGCACGAGTACCTGAACAAAGAACCTAGAAGAAAACTTGCATGCTATATAAGAAGAAATGGTGATCGAATGCGCGCGCGCGCGCACACGCCTTCGTGTCTGTTTATTTGGACATATCGAATCGAGCATCCAGCCACGTCCCGTGTAAAGAGATACAAGTAGAACGATTTCCCGGAATTCGTTTCATCTTTCTGTCCGTCGCGATTCCATTGTATTTTCACGAAAGTCGATCGTTCGGGAGAAAAAGAAAGAGGAAGTAAAGGAAACACATACCTCGGAGAACGTTTTAAGGAAGGAATTTTCGATACTTCGGGAAATATAAGAAAGCGAGAGGAACTAAATTATTCGTGCAAGTTGAGTTTATACTCGACTATATTATAGAGTGAGGTACCTTTAAAGAATCAACGACTTTCACGGATGTAGATAATCCATGCACGAGGACGCTCTTTATCTCTCGGAGTTCCGTGTCGGAAAGCTGCTGGAGATAGAACAAGGAGAGAAAATATTCTCCAAGGATAACGACTTGCCGCCAGACGGTCTTCCCTCGATTGATCTTTCCTTTTCTGGCCCTTTTTTAAACAAAATCTTTATCGTTGCGCTCGCTCCTAAAGATAAGGATGAGGAAAGAAAGAGGAGGAAGAGCAAAGGACGAAGTTAGAAGGGATTCAAAGGCAAGAAAATGGAGAACGGCGCAATCGAAGGTAGGTAGTGAGCGAATGGCGACGTCGAGAAGAGGGACAAAGAAAATAGAGTCGGGAAAACTACTGTTGGTTCCTCTTCCAATTTCCTCGCCCTCTTTTCTCTTTTATATTCCTGTTCATATTGCGTTAGTAGAAGCAAAGACTATCAAATATTTGCAACGATTCTAATCCACGCACGACGAAAGTTTGTTTACGAGAGCCGGTTATTCTTTCGTTGTATTCGCTAGAGAACAAGACTGGAAATCCGTTTTCTACCTTCTCGTTTTACCGCTCGGCTTATCGAGGAAAAGTCTCTCATTTCACTTATCATTCTCATATTCGAAGTCACACCGAGGATAAACAGAAGAAAGAGAGCCATAATGCGTTTCGCAACGAGGGAAGGTGGATTCGTCGAAGAAGAAATGAATTTGGCCGAATGACAATGGACGAAAATAAATCGATGAGGCAATGGGGAAAGTGGACGTTCGCCGATCGTTAATCATTCAACCATCAACGAATATCTTTGCGTATTACTTGGGCATCGAGGTAGAAAAAAGCTCTCCCCCTCCTTCCCTCTCTCTCTCTCTCTCTCTCTCTCTCATCGCTTCCTCATATTAATTGCAAATTTCAGATAAGCGAACGAGTAATACTTGAGATCTTTCGTGCAAACTACTCGAGGTGGTATAAAAAATTTACGATCGATCGTAAACCCGATGCATCGCTGCTGCAACTTTTCTTTACCTCTCTTTCCGCTTCGAAAAAGAAGAAGCATAGAGTCTCTTCCAAGATTTCTTTCTTCTACTCCGCGAGAATCGCGGGCTTTCGGAAAAGTTCGACGGGAAGGACGAAAATCAAGGACCATTTCGTTGGTAATTTGCAACTTCTTTATCGCCGTTCCACGCAGCGAGTTCCCCACATACCTACTACGGAGGGTCGCGCCGAGAGGAGGTGCAAATATCTAACCGTATACTTTAACCGCGCGATTACGACTGCTACCTTGTTTGTCGGCTCTACTATCTTTGATGGTTAAACTTTTATTATGCACCGAACGCAAGCATTAAAAGTCAAACGATGACGAGCCCTTGCGATGCGCGGACATACACACTATCAACTTGAAACTATTGCGATAAAAGAAGAAAAATTGACTTGGCCCGATAGCGCATCTATCGCGTGTAATCAAGGAAAATGTTAAATTAAAGGTAGCGCCGGGTATATGACAGCGCGTAAACTCGATACGCGGGGTATCTTGGAAAAATGCGAAAAATGGAAGAAGGAAAGACGAACGTAAGGTCGCTCTCTCGGGGGTACGCGTCGTTGTCCACGTTGTTGCGATGCAAAGACCCGAAAGAAATCATCGTTCACGAAGGAAAGAAGAAGAAGAAGAAGAAGAAGAAGAAAGTTCCTCTTTCGTTTGGAAGAAAGGAAAGGAAGAGAGAAAGGGTACGGTGATTTGCAACTTCTTTATCGCAGTTTCGCGTCGTTCTTCGAGGGTTCGTTCCACGTGCTCTCATGCCGCCTCGCGTCTCGCTTCCTCGGAATGATTCAGTGCGGCCCAGATGCTCCCTGGCGAGTCTCCAAATCACTTCCTGTCCCCCGCCCCCCCCCCCCTTCCCCGAGTGTGGGTATAGTCGGTATACCCGTAACTTCGGACCGCGGCATTCGAAGGTTGTTTGTACTTAAGCGTGCCAGACGACGCTGACGCGCGAGACGTCCAGGAAAACATTTCGTTCCTCCTCGCGACGCTCCGAAAGGAGTTTCTCCGTTTCCTCGACAAAAAGGAAGAATGAGAAGGGGGTTGTGGTGCGGGGGTGGAGAGACTGGCTGCTCGCTTTCGCCTGAAACAATAAACGCTCGGACCAATCGAGCGTGGAAAATAACGAGCGAGAGAAAGGAACGAAAAGGAGAAGAAGGGAAAGAAGAAGAAGAGTTTGTTTGTCGGATCGCCGACGATTCCGCGGAATTGCCGGAAGGACCAACTTTTCCCTGCTTTTATCTCCCTTGTCTCGCTTTCCGTGTCGCGCGAGAAATTTCCTGATAGCACTTAATAATGCACCACCACCGAGAGAATACCGGGCCGCGCCCCGCCAACACCGAAGAGAGAAAGAGAACTCCTCGAAACGAAGAGGGTGGAAGAGTTTCGGAATTATGTGAGAACCTTCTCCGACCAATGTTTTCGCTCGTTAATGCACGACTACGCTAACGAACAAGAATTCTTACTCTTCTCTTCTAATTTAAGCACGATATACCCTTCGAAAGAAAAATAATTACCGTGGTTAGACGTGGCCCAAAAAGAATTCCACTTCCAAGATAGAATATCTGACGTTTAATAAGAATCCTTGGGGAGAAATAATAAGGCACGAGGATATTATACGTATCGGCCATACTTGGTAAGTGTTTGCGATATAGAAGAATGAAATAGTGGGAGAAAAGGAAAACGATAGAAGGTACTCGAGTCACGAACTATAAAGGCCGATAAACGATTCAAGGGGAAAAGCGGGATATGGTTTTCCGGTTTCGAGATCACCGGTAAGGCACCGCACTCGCATTTGCCACGCTCCGACTAACTTACCTTCCACCTCATCAATCTTAGGCCACTTCGGTAGCACTGGCAATTACAATATCGGCTTGCTCAACGAGAGTTTGAGGTTGTGGCCGAGAGGGGCGTTTCTTGGCACGCTAACTCGAAGCAAAGCTTCGGGCTTGAGCAGGGCGTACCAACGGTGCTCCACCTGCCTAGAGAACATGTCCCACCTGTTGCCAGCGATCGCTCACCCGAGCCGTGGATTTGTTTAAATCTTGATAACGTGGACCCTCACCCTCACCCTCGCCCCCACCCCACCCCACCCTACCCCACCCCAATCCAATCCACTCCGCTTCACTCCTCGTGTATCAGTTTAATTTCAATTCTCGAGAGATATCCAAGGATTTCTCGAGGAGTCTCGGCAAAAATGGAGGACTCCATTATTCCAAATAAACTATTATCTTATCGCGTCGGTTATAAATAATCGATTCGATTTCTTATCGTAAACGAGAACGTAAGTTCTTCCTAGAGGCAATCGGAAGAATGAATATTAGTGTATATATAATGTAGAGATTCTATGTGCTCGCCGAAGCACCGTTACTCTTCGAGGCACTACGCTACTTCGCATTCTACCAGAGTCGTTATATTTCCTACAACTAGCTTTTCGATATCGATAACTTTAAAAGGAAACGATAATATTTCCAGAGTACCAGCCATAAAACACGCCGGATATCTTAATGTATTTCGTTCGATGGCGAAGTGCGGTAGGATAGATCGTATGCGATGTCGAGCATGGATATATAAGAAGCTGGCTTAAGACCTAAAAGATAAAGAGTGGCTAACGATTTAAGCACTTAATTGTACAAAGTGCGATCTCCCTCCGTTCGTGTTTTACAGGGACGCTTATCCAGGTTTTCGAGGCGGAAGATGACCGCTCAAATTTATAGCACCGTTAAACCATCCCCGTTGGTCTCCTAAGCTTTCTCTCTCCCCGTACTATGTTTTTCTTTTTTCTTTTTTTCTTTTCTTTTTTCTTTTTCTTTTTCTTTTTTTTTTTTTTTTTATGACTCTTGCGCTAACACGTTCGGTGCTACGCAAGTAGATAGTCGTTTCACTCTTCGTTCCTGCGACGGGCAGCACGCGAAAATTTGTCCAACTTTTTTAACGTTTGGCTCAACTTTCTTCTTGTAAGAAAAGAGAGAACGTTTACGGCGATTGTCGAAAAGAAATATTTTTGTGTCGTAAGTAATCAAATACAGACGTACCTGTGACAAATAAATTTGATGCCAATAGCCCTCGCGTTTTATTGAAATATATGCGAGCGAGTTTAAAAAGTTAATGTAAAGATGCACGCTTAAAAATGATTCGTACGTTGTGTAAGAGAAACCATAGAGCCCAGATAAAGGAACCGAAGGAGGCTTCCGTAACAATCTAGTCCTAGTTTCTGGCAATACCAACCGACTTCCCTCTAATTAATAAAGTTTCATTTATCGACGATGAAACAAAGTGCATTCATAGAGGAAACCCCCTTTTGCCAAGCGATAACGTTTAGTCATACGTAATTAGCCGACCCCATTTCCGATTACGAAACTTAAATTCGCCGGTTAGCGAACGATCAGAGTAACGCACAGTTGCGTACCGAGTTCGATTCCAATTCGACGAAATTTGGATATTTCGAACGCGCGTCGCGCTTGAATCGTCGCAACTGTAAAAGGGGGTATTACGAAATTGAATACACGGACGAGACTCCGATAATTAAAAGCGTAATAAACATCTACGCGGGTACGTCGTTGCAAATATCCGATAAATATTAATCGACAAAAAATATTCTACCGTTCGTTCTTTTGCGGAACACATCGTGCGCGGATTCTATGAAATATTTTCCATGTAGATTTGACTAAATAAACGCACCGATACTGTAATAATATAATAACCAATCGAGCTTCCTTATCGATCAAATTTTCTGCTTTAATCTTTTCTGCTTATTTCCCCCTTGCGACGGTGCACCGATAGATTTCTGTTAAAAGGCTAGAAGAAAAATGGAGGGACGCTAGTGAATATTGTACGTTACAAAAAAAAAAAAAAAAAAGAAAAAGAAAAAAAAAAGCACGAAGATTCCCTTACCCCGTACGTAACGCTATAAATTTGATTTCATTAAACGAGCGATCCTACTAAGCCTTTCCTTTCGTCCAATGGATGAAAATTGATAAAAATTGTAACAATTTGTTAAAGTATCGAAGCTTGGCCGATAATTTTCGTACAATCGCTGCTCCTATTACCAGTTGCAATTCTTGTTGGCATTATTAGCGCTATACTACTGCTACTACACGCCACTACCGGATCTACGAAGGCTAATTTAATTTCGTTAAATTCCTATTAGCCTCGTTCCGGCTGAAGCGGCCTGATCAATTCTCCGACGAGTCAACGATAATTAAGTTTGGTGAAAAGTCTGCTTACATAGAAGGCGCCCATCCTTACCTCCTCCACGCCCTCGACCACGGCTATACACACTATCGTGGATGGGGAAAGGGGACGCGACTAATGGCGGTGGTTACTCGTAAAGCTGGTAATCAACTGCGATACTAGTTTGACAACTTTCACAAAACTCAGACCTCTAAACAATAACATAATTAAGGAGTTTATCGTTTGTCGCGCTTGCGCGGCGACGCTAATGTACCATCAGACATCGTTGCCCGTCGTCTTCTGATCCGATAGAGGATAATGGCGAGCATGTCGTCCGATGATTAGAGCGAGACCGTTATCGATATCGAAATCACATTCGCTCAGGTTTCATCGGTGATATTCACTGATTATCAATCGACGAGCAACTATAGCTTAAATTTACGATAAATGAACCTTCACCCGAACTTATTCTCCAGACTGATCAGTGACTCTCGCGAAATAACATTTACTCTGAAACATTTACTTTCGCAAAGCATCTATAAGCTTTCAATGGAAAGAAATACGTATAAAAGAAGTAACGTAGTAAATCGGACTCGTATAGCAACCTCTTCGACTTTATCCAGCAATAAAACAATATCACGTTTAAAAGGGCAAATAAATTTATAGGCAATCCCGTCAAAGTCCGCATAGCGGGTCCAAGGGTATCTCTGTAGGGATTCTTAACAACAACGAGAATTCCCCCCGTATGTCCAAGAGAAATTCGTTGGAAGGAAGGACACGACGAATTGGAAGTCGACTCGACGAACACGTAGCATAAAGTCGTAAAAGTCGACTTACGACAAGTCGTAACACTGGCTACACTACTCCTTCATCTACTTTTTTTTCCTTCCTTCCCTTTTTATAATTGGTGCCATCTCTAAAGGGAATAAAAGTTTGTGCTCGTAATAACAAGAAGGGCTAAGGCATGCTGTCCTATGAAGATGGAGAACGATCATTTGCAACAACCGGTCATATTAATCACGTGAATTTTATTGAAAATATTCGAGCCGCTTGATTAACCAATAAAAGCAAGAGAACGAGAGAAAATGAGAGAGAGAGAGAGAGAGAGAGAGAGAGAGAGAGAGAGAGAGAGAGAGAGAGAGAGAAAAGGGCGTCCACGAATAAGGCAAACTTTCGAAACGAGCAACGATAAATGCTGCGTCGGTTTGCCAGAAGAAATTGTAGGGCCGCCCTAACGGCATAATAAAAACGTTGCGACTTAATTTTAGGCTTAACACGATACAGCCAGGTGACGTTGGGCCTACTTTCATTTTCTTTCCTTCGATAACGTGTACCATCTGTGTCCGTCAAACCAAAGGAAAATTAATATGTTAGTCCATTAAGGACGTAACTAATTATTACAATGTTCTACATTATTTCAATTCATTTTTAATCGAATGATTAAATGATAAAATTAATTGGACATTACGGTGCTTCGAAACAAGAAATATTCTTCGACGATTATTTAACGACGATATTGTACGAATCAAAACATATATCGATCCCTTCTTGGAGACATCGAAACTATGTACTTAATTAGTTCCGTTTCCGAGACTCGTAGAAAAGGAAACGTCAGCGATACAAGGAACGATCTATCCCGTCGAAATACGGTCCTTTCTTCGTTTCAACCAAAATAAATCCATAACTTCTCTTCCTTTCGAGCGAACGCCATCCACCCTTACGGATTTCTTCTTTCTCTCTTATTTTTCCTTTCTTTTTTGTTTTTTTTTTTTTTTTTGTTTTTTTTTTTCGAGAACGGTTATTGGTAGCGTGCCGGTATCTCGACGTAAGCTGGCGCACACCAGTCGGTTGGCACACTTGATATATAGCATAAAACCGCGAGAGAAATACTATCTTCATTGTCTAAATGGCTGCCGATAAAGCAGCTCGAGTTTACTGCGGACGAGATTGTATTTATCATTTCGCAACGTTGGCCCGAACGAATCGTGCGGCGTTACGTTACCTTACAATCTCTTCTCACTCCTCTTCTGGTTATCTAAGACACGTTTGTCTATCTTCGAAGGAAAATGAATTATGTCACTGCGTCGGTTAGAAACGAAAATGGAAACAGATCGAACCGAGCGCGTTCCTAGCGAATAAGAGTAAACATTATCAACATCGAATTTACATTTTAAGAATTTCCATAGGCAATATTCATGGCAATGATTTTTCTAATATCGGTTTTAGAAATTAAATAAAAATTGCGATACGTCCCAGAAATTGCCTCTGAGTTATTTAATGAGACACCCTTACACGTAATCATACTAAAGTAGATATGAAATTTAATCCAACGCTTATACCGATTGTTCAATTTCTATTGTTCAATTCGAAATGAATCTCGAATAAAATCTTTGCTCTCTCATCGGATATACGAGATGGCAGCAAGCGATCTCTTTTTCAACGTATTTACGACTATCGACTTTTCATTTGAACCCAATATAGATGATATACGATATAGATGACATACCTTTCAAGAAGTTACCTTTCCGCGAATTTGACATGATGCGCGACAACGGGAAGTCATCGAGAAACATTACATACATCTGTTAAAATAGTAGATAAGACTGGACACAACCGACCGATATAAAAAAAAAAAAAAGAAAAGAAAAAAGAAAAAAAAACAATTATAATTTAACTTAAAATTCAAAGGAAAAATTTAAAGTAAAAAATAAAAAGTGAGTATTCCCTAATTGAACAATCTTCAATGCCTCATACCGCTATTTTATTGAATTTGTGCACGGACATACACTCCGTTTGCGAGATGATAATAAATTCTTGATTACAGCTTAATAAAGAGGAGGCACTAAAATATTGAAACTGTTCGTTGAATGTGCACGTTAAGTGAACATACGGTACGAAGGGTAGCAGAGAATGGAAGGAACAAAGAGCGACGGTCCCAAGGTGGCCCTCTTCCATCCTTCTACGAGCGTATACGTGCGAGCTTAATGCAATATTTAAGAGTAAACCGTGGAAGCGTAAGTGTGGCTCCATTTTCCACTCTCTCGGTGGAAAGGGTACGGTCACGCGCCAAGAAAAATGCTGAGCACGAGCTCAAAAGAAAGAAAAAAAAAAAAAAAAAATCTAAGAACGGTCTCTCTTTTTTCTCCTTTCCTTTCTTTCTCTCTTTCTATTTCTCTCGTTGCGTTTCACGTACGGAAAATAGATCTGCAAGCTCTGTTAAATCGTGATTTGTCGAAGTAATACGATTCGTCGGTGACGGTTTGAAACACCGACGAGATTCGGTTTCTCAGAAGGTTACGATTCAATTTATACCTGCGTAGTATATTCCGTGCACGACGAGATGTAGAAAGGAGGACAAGAGGGGAAATGACGACGACGACGACGACGACGACGACGACGACGACGACGACGACGACGACGAGGACGAGGACGACGGCTAATGCAGCCACGACAGAATTTACTTAATCAGGTAGCTTCATTATAACACCATCAGCGTAACTCACGCCAGCGGTTCGCGCCCACTAATATTGACTTTCAATTAATGTTCTCTCGCGGTGGCAGACCTTAAAACGTTTCTGACGTTATATAATCCTCGGCATGGATCTAAACGCCGGAAACTCTGCTCAACGGGGAATTCTCCAGGATCTTAAATTCATTCGAAGATTAAACGTCTTCACATTAAATGCCATTCTGAAAGGGAATGACATATAAAGATACGTGCGCGTACGTAGCCATTCAAGTGCGAACTGTTTTTAAATCGATAAAGTTAGAAATTGTTTAGAAATCGTTGATTACAAAAGAAAAATTAAAAAAAAAAAAGAAAAAACAATTTGAACAGAAAATTCGCCTCGAGGAAAGCGGGCTGTATCACGTGGCATAAAAAAAAGTCCGAGTGGTATATTATCGCGATTTCATTGAACGATATTAATATCCCTTATCACGTTTCTGAGGGCGCCTGGTCGGTGCTAGCTCTAACACGAACATATCTTAAAATTGGTCGGCGTCGAACGTGTGTGCGAGCATAATACCGTGTCTTCATCATTCTTTTAACGTATTCCGTGCTCGTCGCGACGTACAACCCGCGAAGGTAGCGAAGGAAGGGGAAAAGAGATGGAGATGGAAGTAGAAGTATGGGAGGGTGAGTCGACTGTCGCCAAGGGTTCCGAGGTAAACTCCTAGGGCACGAACCAAGAGCAATACTATCTCCTGATGCCCGCACGATGTTCCCTAACGGAGCTCTTCTAACTCTACCTCTTTCTACGTGGCGAGGAGAGACTCACAGAGGAACTCGTACTTTCTCGAGAGAGCTTCTGCTCCTCCCTCTCTCTCTCTCTCTCTCTCTCTCTCTCTCTCTCTTTCTCTACGCAGCCGTCTTCTTCTTGTTCTTAGTCTGTACTCTCTCCTCTTCTTCCATCTCTAACCATCTGCAGACCTTCCTCCTCTCTATACGTCATACGTTTCTCCGTTCCCTTCCCTCAAACCAATTCCTTTCCCTCCTTTCTCTCTCGTTCCAGACCAAAGAGACGGAGTCACGTCTCCAGAGCGGAGTTGCTCTAATTAAATTACTTAAGCGTACGTGTATCTGGGGATGGTTTCGGCCCGGTGGATGCTCCGACGTACAACTGCATGCCGTTCGAGTTCCGCGGCGATGTCTTGCCGGTGCGCACCGTTAGAACCTGTTTCCCTTGTAGGTTCACAAGACTACTCGCTACTACCAACAATTTCACCGAGAAAGCGTCAGTAGTTCGCCTATTTCTAAAATCTCATCTCGTCTTCCTCTTCCAAGATCAAACGTTTCTTGTCTTTTGAATTCTTCGTTAAAATCAATACAAGCGTAAGGAAAAGATGAAATTAGAAATAGTACGAGTGTTACCAACGAACTTAAGGAAGGACGATTAAAACTTTGTATAATATTTATTATTGTGCAGTGTGCACTTCTTGTCACGGAAACTCATTGAAATATAGGGAAAATAATTTGCAATACGAATGATATTACGGATTAATATACGATGAAATGGAAATTTTATATCATTACCGAAGATAATTTTATTATCACTCAGGTTCATGTTCCATAATCGCCTGAACGTCATATGTTGGCGACAGATTAGTACGAGCGCTCTTCCTTTCTCTGCTTTCGTTTCTACTGCCACCAGCATCATCAAAGGATCTGTCAGCCTCCATTACTGGGACAACGAGCGAACAGTGAGACCATGAAACGGTACGACCATATTATATCGAAGGCATTGTTCGCCGGCTAACAAAGCGGCAATTCGAACAGGAGAGACTGAAGAGAAAGGACGAAAGAGAGAAAGGCGTTCTCTCTTGTATCGAGTCAACGTCATTGCCAACGGAGCTAGTGACTTTCAGCGAAAACGTTTGTTAACTCAAAACGGGGAGAACAAGCGCCCTTATTAAATCCCCGGTCGTTGAAAGAATTTAAAAACAAAATTTCATGGACGACGCGTATATAGAAAATTTTCTTTCCCGTTTGCAAACGCATAATTTCTTCGAGAAAAGAACCACGCAACCTTTCGAGATTCTTTTTCTTTTACATTCTTTCTTGCAAATCCTTCTCTTTATATCTTCCTACATCCCACTAGGATTTATGGTTTCACTCTGCGTTCCTGGTTCTTTGTCCTTTTTCTATCAAGCGAAGCGACCAATAAAATCAAATTCTTTTATCTTTCTTTTCTACGAAGAAGCATCGTGTGTTCTCTTTCTCGTTTCCGTCCTTGTCCTGCATCGCTAGCTTAATTTTTCTATTTTACAAGCAGTACCATTCATTGTTGAAAGTTTAAAGACGTCTCTTGATATGGCGAATGGACGTAGCTTTCTTCTTCCTTTTGTTCGACTTTCCCCTAGCGCGCGAGCTCGATAACAGAGAAAACACTTAGCATTTGTTATCCGGGATAATGGGGTACTCCTACAGGAGACATTCGCTAAAAGGCGTTTCGACATAAAGGGACTAACTTTGTCTAGTATCGACGTGAAGAAATTCGGTTAAAAAAGAAGAGGTTGGGGCAAAGAGGGTAATCCTCGTCGAAAGCAGCCCATTAATTTAGTGACCGGAAAAATAACTTTGAACAACATCATAATCTCTCGCTACCGACAGCAGCGGTCGGTCGGTCGTCCGGTCGGTCGCGATATGACTGTTTAGCCATGTGTAACCGATTACTGGTACCGGGCCATGAAACAACTCTGTCATATTTTTGCGTCGTTATTACGCCAACGTCCTACTATTTCACGTTTCTTCTTCTTCTTCTTCTTCTTCTTCTTCTTCTTCTTCTTATACTTTGCTTTACATTTCGAACTTCTTCCTATCTCAACTCCCTTCAGTCTGTTACATCTTTCAGAATTATGTTGCTTCAAATTTCGATAAAATGGGTCTTGGTTC